>CM056058.1:139069494-139266994 GCA_029574335.1 Rana kukunoris
GTGACTACAGGCTGACTCTTCCTGAAAATGCTATCTGCCTGGCTGTCCTCCCCTTCCCATGGTGCTTCACTAAGCGCACATTCTGGGCTCACACTTTTGCGTATAGGTTTTTACGCCCTTGTCATGGGTACAACAGCCCATTTATTGGAGCAGGCCGTTGTTTCCACGAGAAACGCAGGTAAAGAAATCTGGGAACATTTTCTAAAAATGGAGGGTAGAGGATTTGTGCTAGGAGAGGTGATTTTTTTTTTCTGGGGGGGCATTTGAGCTGGTGAATGAGCTGCCCTTTGCACATCATGTGAAAAACACAAAAAAAGGGTGCAAAAACGTGAAATTCATTATTTTTTTGTAGGCATTGGGCATTGCATGGCTCTGGCCTACAGGTGAGTCTGAGATCAGAAGCAGAATTACAGAAAAGCGGTCACCAATTGGGACTGCTTATACACAGGCCAAGATGTTCTAGAACAGCCGTCTCTTGTGGCCCTTGCTTGCCTTTATCTGGCCCTTTGGGCACTATTGCATCCACTGACACCAACAATGGGGCTCTATTCCTCCAACTGACATTAAAGACTGGGCACAATTCCTCCCAATGAAACCATTGATGGGGCACTGTTCCTTCCACTGACACCAAGGATAGGGCACCGTTCCTTCCACTGACACCAATGATGGGGCACTATTCCTTCCACTGACACGAATGATGGGGCACTATTCCTTCCACTGACACCAACAATGGGACACTATTCTTTCACTGGCACCAATGATGGGGCACTATTCCTTCACTGACACCAATGATGGGGCACTATTACTTCCACTGACACCAATGATGGGGCACCATTCCTTTCACTGACACCAATGATGGGGCACCATTCCTTTCACTGACACCAATGATGGGGCACCATTCCTTCCACTGACACCAATGATGGGGCACTATTCCTTCACTGACACAAATGATGGGGCACTATTCCTTCACTGACACCAATGATGGGGCACTATTCCTTCACTGACACCAATGATGGGGCACGATTCCTTCCAAAGACACCAGCGATGGGGGACAATTTCTCCCAATAAAACCAAAGATGGAGCCATGTTTAATCCCGACATCAATATATTTCCTACTCCCAATTGTCAGAATCAGGCCCTCTAAAGTCTTAGAGCGGAGTTACACCCAAAAGTGGAACTTCCGCTTAATCCACTCCTCACCCCCTTACATGCCACATTTGGCATGTCATTTTTTTGGGGGGGGAGTGGGGGCTTCAGGAGGAGTGGGACTTCCTGTCCGCCAAGGGGTTGCTAAGGCGATACGTCATATGGCGTTTTGGCGGCCCCTCCCTGTAGGCGATCGCCTGGGACACTTGACAGGTCCCTGTCCAATCAGATAGCGCAGCGCCGCTCGGCATTGCGCAGTGAGTGCCCGGCCGTGAAGCCGAAAGCTGTCACGGCCGGGTGCCCACAGTAACAATGAGGATGCCGGCCAGAGAGGGGGGGGGAGAGGAGCGGAGCTCCGGCTGGCGCGTCGATGGATCGTGGAGCAGGTGAGTGCGTGTTTATTAAAAGCCAGCAGCTACACTTTTTGTAGCTGCTGACTTTTAATAAACATTAAAAATGCCTGGAACTCCCCTTTAAGGTTTGGAGACCCTGCTCTAGAACCACATTTGCTAGGGAAGGAGGAGCATTGGAGCGATATCTCTGTGGTTTGTCCAGGGAGGGAAGGGCAACATAAGAGAAGGTAAGTGCTCCTCATCGGCACCAAGATTACAATGTGACACGGCCCTTATGCTTTGTTTCTTGCATGTTGGGGGTTGGCAGGGGAAGGCCATGCTTCTTAGAATGGTATTAGGGGGTCATGTTGTTCATTCAGTTTAGATCCAAGTGGTACCTAGTAGAGTTCAGAATTAAAGCTTATTACTTTATTCTCCAGCGATGTTGACCACCAGCGGGCAGACTGGACCAGTATTCATGAGAAGATATGCCAGCTTCTCATCCCTGTGCGGGCAGCCATCCCTTTCCTGACCTCAGCAGAGGAGAGGGCTCACACCGCAGAGCAGCTATTACAAAGGAAGGTAATGGAGATTGTTCAATGTGTGGATGTGTCTGATTGTACGAGAACTGTCTGTTATTCTCACAGCGAGTGCAGAATGACCCCCAAAGTAGTGTGGCAGGTTAGCATTTAACATCTCAGGTGGGTCCTTGGCTTTTTGTGGGGTAAAACAAACAGTTGGGTGGCGTTAATTTTTTTTTATATAGTTTATTACTCCATAAATATTAAACTAAGGCTGCGTACACACGTTCAGACCGGGTTTGATGTCACAATGTAGAGTATAAGATTTCCTACCATCTGTGCCCAGTCTTGCCACACAGAGTTAATCCAGCGCTGAGTAATTCTCTTTTAATGTTGAGTGAAAATTAACAGAATTCCAGATAAAAACTTGCCAAATTATAAAGTCCGTTTCTCTGTTTTTGCTTTCAGTGACAGGTTATTTACATATCTAGCTTGGACATGTTTATCATATGCTATGTTATGTTTATCATAACATGAGGTGATGCAAAAGTTCATTGTATATTACCGGATGTGTTATGTGGGGGGAGGGGTGGATTTCTCACTTTTTATACTGTGAATCACCTCATGTTATGATAAACATAACATAACATATGATAAACATGTCCAAGCTAGATATGTAAATAACCTGTCACTCAAATCAAGAAGAGAGAAAACTGACTTTTTATTTAGGCAGGTTTTTATCTGGAAGGCTGTTCATTTTCACTGAATATCAATAGAGGATTTCTCAGCGCTGGATTAACTCTGTGTAGCAAGACTGGGCACAGATGATAGAAAATCTTATACTCTACATTGTGACATCAAAAAAAAAATTTTTTTTGGGGGGGTTTACATCCACTTTAAGGCCAGTTTCATCGGACCAAATCGATCGTGTGTACGGCCCATCGGACCGTTGTCCATCGGACCAAAGTTTCAAAACTTGCTTTAAAATCTGTCCAATGTACGCCTGACCGTCGGACCAAAACGATGGTTAGTACGCAAAAGCATCGGACCAAAAACCCGCGCATGCTCAGAATCAAGACGACGCATTCTTGGAAGCATTGAACTTCGTTTTTTCAGCACGTCGTTGTGTTCTACGTCACCGCGTTCTGGCCCGATGGGATTTTGGACTGATGGTGTGTACGCACATCAGACCATTTTAGCAGTGACCCGATGAAAACGGTCCGTCGGACCATTCTCATCGGACCGGTCTGATCGTGTGTACAGGGCCTCAGGGTTAGGTGCATAGGATTCCCCAAAAAAATAGTAAAACATCTCAGACCTTCTAGTAGCGTAGCAGCAACATTTTTTGTGGCCCTTTAAAACAGCCTCCTAATGGGAGTATTGGTGCCCCATATTTTTTATCACGTTCTTATGGGTAAAGTTCTGCTTTAAGGCAGGGTGCCTACAATTGGTTTAAACTGTATCTGTAGATATAGCAACCACTGAATCTTTCTAAACAGGGCACTATTGGCAGCTCCCTTATCTCTATTCTGACAAGCTTCATATAAGAGGAGTTAAGGGATAGACATCTTTTCAAGCACTGCCTACCCATGAAAATTTCATATTACGTGCAGCCATTTCTTCATTCTGCTAAGTTCCCCACCCTACAAGTATATCTATTATCCTGAAATGTGGGAGCTCTATTTTCTAAGCTTGCAAATATTATTCTAGGGGTGTCTCAGGCAGTTGCGGCTGGTTCTCCATCCGTTGGGGGTGGCAGACACACACCTGACCACAGACCCCAGCACAACACCCCCTCCCCCCAGTCACCGGCTCATCCTCTCGTCCGACAGGCCCCTGTCAGCCCCGCACTTACCCAGTGCAGGTCACGGCTGCGGGGCTGGCTTCCCCCCTCTGTATCCTCTGTATCCTGGCCGTTGCTTCTCCTCCTGGCCAATGGGGTCTCGGGACTCCTGGCCAATGGGGTCTTCGGACTCCTGGCCAATAGGGTCTCAAGATCCACTTCCTGATTGGCCAGGAGGACATTAGTGAATATTAATTTGCTAATGTCACACAACAGGGTGGGCTCAGGGCGCAGTTCTCTGTGCCCTGCACTCATCCTTTTTGAAGCATGGGAGCAGTGTTTCTCACTCTTTTATTAAAATCCCAACAGGAAGTGATGTCACCATCACAAAAATAAGTCACTGACCGTGATTGGCCAGGAGGACATTAGTGAATATTAATTTGCTAATGTCACACAACAGGGTGGGCTCAGGGCGCAGTTCTCTGTGCCCTGCACTCATCCCTTTTGAAGCATGGGAGCAGTGTTTCTCACTCTTTTTATAAAATCCCAACAGGAAGTGATGTCACCATCACAAAAATAAGTCACTGACCGGAAGTGATGTCACAGCATGTGATCTTCACACAGGAAGATGACCTTATAAGGATCTGACCACACAGGATGTGACAATACAGGATAACCCTTCCAACATGGTTATTTAAATACATACAGTACAATACAATAATGGCTAGGGTCTTATGGACGTGTCCGGGCAGGGAAAGCGTGTATGTATGTTTTTAACAAACTAAGCCATATGGCTTTAAAACATGGACGTTCTCCCTGACTATAAACGCTCATAAGCTCTCATAATATCGCTGATAGGAATCCTTATTCTGCGCTAGGGATGAGCTTCGCGTTCGATACGAACGTATGTTTGACTCGAACATTGTCTGTTCGTACGTTTGATGAAATTCAAACAAAAGCGGTCGTTCGCGCCAAATTCGAGTGTTGCGAAACAGCCCATAATTCACTGCGGCATTGCGCGCTGATGATTGGCCAAGCATGCTGTATGTCCCGCATGCTTGGCCAATCACAGCGTGCAAAAAACGAAGAGCCATAATTGGCCAAAGCCTGGGTGGCTTTGGCCAATTATGGCTCAGGGCTTTAGCACACGCCCCACACTATATAAGGCCGGCTTGTTAATGAGATCAGTCAGAGAGACAGAGAGATAGTCTTTTTATATAGCTAGATAGAGCAGGCAGGCTAGTCAGTTTAGCTTAATTTACAGTGTGTAGAGGATATATATACATCCCTAGGAGTTGTACATATATTTATACACTTTATAGCTTAGCTAGATCAGTTCTTCCTAATTTACTGGCAGGCAGGTGATTGTGCTTTTTAAAGACGTTATCACAGGTATAGACACCCAGCAGGTACAATATTTAAAGGAATTTTTATTTTATTTTATTTAAGCGTCAATAAAATCACTGCTCCTGGAGCAGTGATTTTAATGATGCTTAACTTAAAAAATAAATAATGAAAAATTCCTTTAAATATTGTACCTGCTGGGTGTCTATAGTTTGCCTGTGAAAACGTCTTTCAGAACCCGGGTCTTGCCCAAAGGAACATGTCTCAATGGAAAAAAAAAGTTTTAAAAACAACCGTTTTTTAAACTTTTTTCCATTGATACATGTTCCCTGGGGCAAGACCCGGGTTCTCAAAGACGTTTTCCAACAATAACTTGAATATTGGTCTTTAAAATTAGCGTTTTTGAATTCGAACGTTCGAGTCCCATAGACTTCAATGGGGTTCTAAATGTTCGCGCGAACGGTCGGTCTGTTCGACGGTTCTGGTGCGAACCGAATGCGGGTATGTTTGGCTCATCCCTATTCTGCGCCATTCCAGAGAACAGAGCATACTCGGATTGTACTATAATTGCTTGTGGAAGGGAGGCTATCTGCAGGCGTGCACTACGAATCCCGACCATGCTGATCAGATCTAGCAGAGACAAGAGCGCACATCTGCCTATAACCAATAATGTCCTTGCAGAGCGAGCATATCCCCCCTCGAACGATCGTCTGCGCTAATGCACAGAGGGCCCTTCGTCGGTGGACATATCCCCTCTCTGCAAACGTCATCTCCAATCTTGAGACGTTTTTCCACTACCAGACGGATCTCAACCAGCGTCAGTCTACCCCAGTCAGCTCTTTAGAGCGGGTTGCGGGAGAACTAACACTGGGAGACACTCTGACACAACATAAAATTAAATGCATCTTCATAAAATTTCCACGACAAAGGCCAATATATAAACCCCCTTTAATTCACCAGTGTGCGAGTAGGACATTATTCAGTAGCTTACAGTATGAAGAGAAGCTGGAGTGGACATGTTCATTAGTAGTAGGAGACGAGTCAGAGCATTGTGTGGGGTCTGCAGAGTTGGAGGCAATAAACGTATTTCCAATCTTCCTATGCAATGCAATGATAGTGCAGACTTCATAAAAATGTATATCCCTTGATGGAAGAGTTGCTATATATGCATTTCATCTAGGAATCTAGCTGTTTGACAGGAGAATTGATATTACTCACATACATAGACTAATAGAAGGTAAATTCGGTAAATCTTCCCGTTGCAGAAATATTTGATTGACCTGACTACAAAAGAAGCCCAAAGACTCTTGTATGAAGGGCGCCATGTGGATGTAATCCCAGCAGCCACCCATGCTCTGTCTTTCAGCATAGATGTACATGGACTGACGTCAGTAGAACTAGTGCCTGTATACCTTATTCTGGCAGAAGCCAACATTGGTAAGTTAAAGTCATATGGCTACTGAAATTGTATCATATTTTAAACTCTTAAAATAAAAACTCCAGCCTAAGAGCCTATTAGACATGCGTTGCCGTCCGTAACGAATGGATTTTCGTACGAATTTGTTAGTATTCAAACATTCGGATTAATTCGAACATCCGAAAAGCTGAAAGAACCAAAATACGAAAATTACGGAATTACGAATAAGCAAAATAACGAACAAGAGAAAATACGAACGTACGATTGGACAATCTTACTAAAATACGGAACAAAGGAAACAGCAAAAGAACGAAAATGACATCTATAACAAACGATTTGCATTCCGTATTTTAAATCCTTTGTCTGTTCGTAATTTTGTATATTTGTATTTTCATTCGTATGTTCGTATTTTCATTCATATGTTCGTATTTTCATTTGTGTGTTTTGTAAATCCGTTTCTTTGTCTGTTCGTAAATTTGTGTACTCAAATCGTTCTTTCGAATGGGCACTGTGCAGTGTAGTTAGTGAGTGATTATCTTACTTAATATCATAGCCAATCAGCTTATCTCCTTTGTGCTGAGTCACATTGGACAGTGTAAAGCCTCGTACACACGATCGGACTTCAAACTAACTTTTCTGTGGATTTTTGTCAGAAGGGAGTTGGCCGGACTTTTGAAACCGAAAAAGTTTGTCCGATGGAGCGTAAACACGGTCGGATTGTTTGGAAAGCGGTCATTTTGAAGTTTGTTGGCAAAAAGTCAGACCGTGTGTACGGGGCTTGAGGCCTCGTACACACAATCAAATCTGTCCGCTGGAAACGGTCCGCTGGACCGTTTCAGCAGACAGATTCGATCGTGTGTACGGCCGAGCCGACGGATTTGGCCACCCGACAGATTTCAAAGCATGCTTTGAAATCTATCGGGTGGGGATCCGTCCGCCCGACATGTCTGCTGGTTAGTACACTTACCAGCAGACATGTCGTCCCGCACCGCCGCCGAATGGATTCGGCGCATGCGCGGAAGTGTTTTACTTCCTGGTGCTGTGACATGGCGGCGTCAACGTCACCGCCACGTCACCGACACGTCAGCGCGCTCTCTGCTGGCGGGGATTTTGGTTTGCTCGTGTGTACACTCGAGCAAACCAAAATCCCAGCAGACAGATTTGTTCAAATCTGTCGGACGGACAGATTTGAACAAATCTGTCTGCTCGTGTGTACGGGGCTTAAGAGAAAGTCTATTTTAATATGGATTAGCCGCGTGTTGAAAATGAAACTAAAATACGAGATTGCGAATGTATTTACGAAAGTACTAAATTACGCATCCATTAAACAAAAATTATTATCTAACAAAATTACAAATTTCGAATCAACGAAAATAAATTAGACAAAATTACGAATTATTCAGTATAAACGTAAAAAATAAAACTGTTACGAAAATACGAACGGGTCCGAATAGGAAAATTTGTGTTACCATATATGACGAAACGCATCTGGAGGAGGTAACGTTGGAGGAGGAGGTAGCGTTGTCATATATGACGAAATGTGTCTGGAGGAGGTAACATGCTGACGTCACCAGGAGGATAGGACCATAGATTGAATTGTAAACCACACTTCTGTAAATAAACTTCTTGCCTCCTTTTATTATGCAGGTTTGGGAAATTTAACACAGGCAGAGGAGTACCTGTCTCATGCTTACTGGACTGTACTAAAAACGACGGAATGCAGCAACCTCATCCGATCCAAACTGCACAGGAATCTCGGCCTTCTGTACTCTGCCAAGGGAGAGTTTGAGGAATCACTGCGCCACCTCTCTAATGACGTTAGTTTAATTATGTTTTTAATTCGCAAAGCTGCACGCTGAATTTATAAGTAAAAACCTCAAACACCAATCTCACTAATTCGGGAGCAGATCACTAACCAGCAGTATTGGATGCAAATACTCCCTCTTATATCTGAATGTACCCCAAGAACTCTGCTGAGAACCCCTGCAGTATTGTAAATAAATAATCTGATGTTTTACATGTAAGAGCATAGAATTGTGAATACTGCCCTCGGTATTCAACAATGTCACACCAGCATACCTTAGCTAAAATATCATTCCAGCAAGGAGAAGAGAGCCATCAGTAAGTCACATTCAGCAGCAATTCTGGGATAGCAAAAGTAATTAAAGGTAAATTATTAAAGTGTTATGGCTTTTAATGCGGGAACACAGTGAAGGTCAGTTTCTGATTTCATCTATTGTGTTCTTACTGTAGTAAACATTGTACGCTTCAGAGGGATGACTGCTCATTGCTTTGTATTATACATGTGTCTTTTTTTTTTACTTTTTTAAATCTTTAATAGATTTCCACATTTCCCCTTTTACTGAAATGTTTGGTTTTTAAATTAAACATCCTATTTGAAATGTATTTTTAAATAAAATTCTGTGGACCAATCTTCCACTCAACATGTGAATTTGACAAATATTACTCATTATTATTATTATTATTACTACAATGTGTTGTTATGATTATTAGTAGGGTTGTCCCGATACCAATACTAGTATCGGTATCGGGACCGTTACTAAGCAAGTACTCGGGGAAAATGCTCCGATACTTCAACCGATTCCAGACATTCCGTGTATCCTCCTCCAGTTCCCTCATCCCTTCTCCTTTTCCCCTCCACGCTCCGTGTCCCCCCTCCATGTCGCTGCTATCCTCCTCGGTTCTGCTCTCCCCCTCTACGCTCTGTGTCCCCCCTCCGTGCCGCTGCTATTCTCCTCAGTTCTGCACTCCCCCTCCATGCTCTCTGTCCCCCCTCCGTGCCGCTGCTGTCCTCCTCTGTTCTACTCTCCCCCTTCATGCCGCTGCTGTTTTCCTCCGTTCCGCTCTCCCCCTCCACGATCCTTGTCCCCACTCGGTGCCGCTGCTATCCTCCTCGGTTCTGCTCTCCCCCTCCACGCTCCTTGTCCCCCCTCCGTGCCGCTGCTGTTCTCCTCCGTTCTGCTCTCCCCCTCCATGCTCTGTGTCCCCCCTCCTTGCCGCTGCTGTCTTCCTCCGTTCTGCTCTCCCTCTCCATGCTCTGTGTCCCCCCTCCGTGTCGCTGCTGTCCTCCTGCGTTCTGCTCTCCCCCTCTGTGCCGCTGCTGTCCTCCTCCGTTCTGCTTTCCCCCTCCATGCTCTGTGTCCCCCCTCCGTGCCGCTGCTGTCCTCCTCCGTTCTGCTCTCCCCCTCTGTGCCGCTGCTGTCCTCCTCTGTTCTGCTCTCCCCCTCCATGCTCCGTGTCCACCCTCCGTGCTGCTGCTTTCACCCTCCATGTCCTCCTCCACCCCCTCTGTCAGGATGGAGAGAGGCGGTAGGAGCCGCTAAACCCAGCTCCTACCTTTTCTGAATGAACAGAGTTAGTGATCACTGACTCTGTTCATTCATATAACTGAAACATCGTAACCTGTGTTTACAATGCTACAGTTTATGAATGGATAGGAGCCTCTGTCTTCTGTCCATTCATTTTCAGTGCAGCTGAGAAAGGGACTGGGGAATCTGTGTCCTAAGTCCATTTCTCTGTCTCAAACAGGAGATGTCAGAGGTCTGTTAATACCTCACCAAAGCCCCCCAACAGGGCTAAGAAAAAAAAATATAGCAATAAATAATAAAAATAATTAATTGTTAAAAAATAATACATGTTAAAATAAAAAACACACTGACACCATCATCATACGGTTTTATGTATTTAAAATATATGAAATGATCTTAACTTGCTGTTTCGTATTTTCATGGGCAAATGGTACACACAGATTTGCTTGTGCTCCCTCTAGTGGCTGTTTATATTTTAACCACTTATACGTCGGCAGAATGGCACGGCTGGGCACAGGGACGTATATATACGTCCCCTTTAAGAGCCCAGCCGTGGGTCACGAGCGCGCTGCCACCGGCGTGCTCTCGACCCGGTCCAAAGCTCCGTCAATGCGCCTGCGGGACCCGGGTATACGATCGCCGCGGGTGTCCCGCGATCGGGTCACACGAGCTGAAGAACAGGGAGAGGTGAGTGTAAACAAACCTTCCCCGTTCTTCTGTGTGGCAATGTCAGTGATCGTCTGTTCCCTGATATAGGGAACGACGATCACTGACGTCACACGTCCAGCCCCGCCCCCCTACAGTTAGGAACATACACAAGGTCACACTTAACCCCTACAGCACCCCCTAGTGGTTATCCCCTTCACCACCATTGTCATTTTCACAGTAATCAGTGCATATTTATAGCACTTTTTGCTGTGAAAATGACAATGGTCCCAAAAATGTGTCAAAAGTGTCCAATGTGTCCGCCATAATGGTGCAGTCATGAAAAAAATCGCTGATCGCCGGCATTAGTAGTAAAAAATAAATTATTAATAAAAATGCCATAAAACTATCCCCTATTTTGTAAACACTATAAATTTTGCGCAAACCAATCGTTAACGCTTATTGCGATTTTTTTTTTTTACAAAAATATGTAGAAGAATATGTATCGGCCTTAACTGAGGAAAGAAATGTTTTTTAATATCTGTTTGGGGGATATTTATTATAGCAAAACTTTAAAAATACTGCATTTTTTTTTAAATTGTCCCTCTATTTTTGTTAATAGCGCAAAAAATAAAAACCGCAGAGGTGATCAAATACCACCAAAAGAAAGCTCTATTTGTGGGGAAAAAAGGATGCCAATTTTGTTTGGGAGCCACGTAGCACGACCGCACAATTGTCAGTTTAATGCGACGCAGTGCCGAATCGCAAAAAGGGGCCAGGTCCTTTATCTGCAAATTGGTCCGGGTCTTAAGTGGTTAAGCAGTACAGTGAGCACCTTTGATTTTTATCCTATTAAAAAAGCCTGACTGTATTTACACAATCATGAGTATGAGTATTTTATCCATCTCAGATTTACTATGCGAGCACCGACTCAGGACCTAAGGACATCAGCACTGCGGGAGGATACTTCCATATGGCCAATGTTTTTTTCCGGCAGAATAAAATGGACATCGCTGATTCTCTGTATTCCGAGGTAGGTCAGCATTGCAGGTTGGGAACTCCTACATATGGCTCCTGTCATTGACTTGTACAGATTTCTTGGTCGCAGCTGTTTTCAAACGCCTAGGCTCCTGGCCGCAGTAATCCACAGTATACTTGCTGCCCCAAGTACTTGCTGCCCCAAGTACTTGGACCGTTGAGTGACATCTATTTGGAAGTGTGGGAAAAAGTGAAAAAATGAAGCAGCATATAGGAGGACTTGAGCAATATATGTAAAAATTGTCATTTAACCACTTAAGACCCGGACCAAAATGCAGGTAAAGGACCTTGCCCCTTTTTGCGATTCGGCACTGCTTCGTTTTAACTGACAATTGCGCGGTCGTGCGACGTGGCTCCCAAACAAAATTGGCGTCCTTTTTTCGCCACAAATAGAGCTTTCTTTTGGTGGTATTTGATCACCTCTGCGGTTTTTATTTTTTGCGCTATAAACAAAAATAGAGCGACAATTTTAAAAAAAATGCAATATTTTTTACTTTTTGCTATAATAAATATCCCCCAAAAATATATAAAAAAACATTTTTTTCCCTCAGTTTAGGCCGATACGTATTCTTCTACGTATTTTTGGTAAAAAAAAATCGCAATAAGCGTTTATCGGTTGGTTTTCGCAAAATTTATAGTGTTTACAAAATAAGGGATAGTTTTATTGCATTTTTATTAATTTTTTTTTTTTTTACTACTAATAGCGGCGATCAGCGATTTTTTTTGTGACTGCGACAATATGGCGGACACTTCGGACAATTTTGACACATTTTTGGGACAATTGTCATTTTCACAGCAAAAAATGCATTTAAATTGCATTGTTTACTGTGGAAATGACAGTTGCAGTTTGGGAGTTAACCACAGGTGGCGCTGTAGGGGATGTGTGACCTAATGTGTGTGTTTACAACTGTAGGGGGGTGTGGCTGTAGGTGTGACGTCATCGATCGCGTCCCCCTATTACAGGGATGACGCGATCGATGCTGCGGCCACAGAGAAGCACGGGGAAGCCGTGTGTACACACGGTTCTCCCCGTTCTTCCGCTCCAGGGAGGGATCGCCGCACTCCAGGGGCGATCGGGTCCGCGGACCCGGTACCGGCCGATCGTAGGTTCCCATAGACCCGGAACTTTGTTCACATGTAGCCCCATTTCTCCTCTACAAGTGTGCAAAGAATGTTGTCAGGGGGACCTACGACCGGGGAGCACTGAATTTTGAAAGCCAGGCACCCCTTCCATAGACTCCAATGTTAAACGTCAGTCTAGTCATGGGCACAGTGAGGCATGGGCACAGTGAGGCATGGACACAGTGAGGCAAAGTCAGGCTCAGTGAGGCCCCGTACACACGGCAGAGAACCTCGACGGGCGTAACACATCGTTCCACCCATCGAGGTTCTCTGCCGGCCGTCAGATTCGGCGACCCGCCCGTCGGGAAAGGCAACCAGCCATTCATCCCGACAGGCCGTCGAGCAAATAGAGAACCTGCTCTCTATTTGCTCGACGGGTTTCCCGACGGGCGGGGCTCGCCGAGAGCGTACACACGGCCGAGGTTCTCGGCAGAATGCGGCTCCCAGCGAGGTTCTCGCTGGTTTATGCCGAGAACCTCGGCCGTGTGTACAGGGCTTCAGGCATGCTGATAAACACCCTAGGCTTATACTCGAGTCAATACGTTTTTCCATCTTTTTGTGGTCAAATTAGGTGCCTCGGCTTATATTCGGGTTGGCTATACTCGAGTATATACAGTAATTATTTTCTTAAATCAAATACTAATATAACTTACCGTATTAATCGGCGTATATCGCGCACTTTTTTCCCTTAAAATAAGGGGAAAATCGTGGGTGCGCGATATACGCCGATAGCCGCTTCCCGCGCTCAGTTTGAATGGAGCCACCGACATATACCGAGTGCAGTACACTCGGGTACATTCGGCTAGGCTCGGCTTCGCTCGAAGCCGAGCCTGGCCGAATGTACCCGAGTGTACTGCACTCGGTATATGTCAGCGGAGGCGTTTGAACTGAGCACGGGAAGCGGGGATTCGACTTGAGGTGCGCGCTGGAGAAGCCGGGAGGACACCATTGAGGCCGCAGACGGACACCGGACCGGACGATGGACGCTGAGCAAGACACCAAAATCTTATAACATTTTTTTTTACAGGAATTTCGTGGCAACTTTAGGGGTGAGCGTTATACACGGGAGCATGCTATACCCCAATAAATACGGTACATATATTTGATGCTTTTGAATAAATTTCCTCCTTGGAGGCTTCCTTTTTAACTGCTGAATCCCAACATTGCCATTCTATGTGTACCACAAGCAGGGGGGTACAGGCATTACACCTGTAAGGGGCCATATGGTCCCCAGGGCCCCTTACAGGCTCCCCTCCCATTTTTTTTTTGCATTACAGCTGTAAGAGGCCCGATGGTCCCCAGGGCCCTCTCCCGTCAGGAGAGAAGAGATTACACTTGTTTTTTTTCGTCAGCCCCCCCCCGTTCTCTGCTCCTAAAGCTGTGTAAGTGGCCCCAAAGTTTGGGATGGCTGCCCTGGCCCTGAGGCTAAAACTGTAAATGCAGAGCGAACACTCAGACAGCGCGAGTTAAGCCCCGTACCTGGGAGCCGCATTCTGCCGAGAACCTCGGCCGTGTGTACGCTCTCGGCGAGCCCCGCCCGTCGAGAAACCCGTCGAGCAAATAGAGAACAGGTTCTCTATTTGCTCGACGGCCCGTCGGGATGAATGGCTGGTTGCCATTCCCGACGGGCGGGTCGCAGATTCTGACGGCCGGCAGAGAACCTCGACGGGCGGAACGATGTGTTCCGCCCGTCGAGGTTCTCTGCCGTGTGTACGGGGCCTAACAGTGCTATGGGCAGTGCCGGGACAAGGTCATCCAGTGACCAGGGCAAAGATGCCAAACTGATTGCCCAATGGGACACAGATAGCGGGAATAAAAATCTGACTGGCGTTATAACCCTTCCTTACTTTATGCAAAATGAAAAAATACGTTTCACCTACAGTTCTAATTTAGGTATTTATAATGAAGTTGGAGTTTCCCTCAAGCTGTTGAATGCAATTAATATATGTGTGTGTATATATATATATATAGTAATCATCATCATCCTGGATTGATTATATTTTAGGTAACGGATATTTGGCACACTCACCTAAACAGACTGGTTGATAGTCACATAAGGTCTTCAAAGAGAATTGGTCCTGTTTGTTTTGATGACAGCAATCAAGAAGGCATAGGTAAGAATCCTTGTCAAAGGAGTCAAAAATGTGAATAAACCTTTCAAAACAATGGGCCAGATTCAGGTAGAGTTAGGCTGGAGTATCAGTGATACTCCAGCCTAACTCTCACTTTGAGCCGGCTTATCTGTTTTCTTTAGTCAGAAAACAAGAAACGCCGGGTTGGAGTTCCTATACGAGCGGCGTAATTGTATTTCGCCGTCGTATCGTAACTTCAATTTTAAAAATGGCGCGCGGGGCGTTCCCGCTGATTAACGCCGAGAATATGTTAATCACCGGGAATCGGAAATTCACGATCGTATTCGGGCGCGACGCAGTGACTTTCCGACGTTTCCGTAAGAGATACGCGGCGTAAAGATAAAGCAGCTCCCTAGTGGAGTATCCTATGTTAAAGCGGATCTCCACCCTAAAGTGAAGATCCGCTGATCGGAACCCTCCCCCCCTCCGGTGTCACATTTGACACCTTGCAGGGGGGAGGGGGGTGCAGATACCTGTCTAAAGACAGGTATCCGCACCCACTTCCGGCCCGCAGTCTCGGGCAAAAGACGGGCTTTTCCCGTTGCGTGCTGGGAACTCTCAGCTCCCAGCACACAGCGGGAGCCAATCGCGGGCGCAGCGCGACTCGCGCATGCGCCATAGGGAACCGGGCAGTGAAGCCGGAGCGCTTCACTTCCTGGTTCCCTCGCCGTGGATGGAGGGGGGAGCAGCAGGGTGACGAGCGCGATCGCTCATCCTCTGCTGCGGACGCCGCTGGACTCCAGGACAGGTAAGTGTCCTAATATTAAAAGTCAGCAGCTGCAGTATTTGTTGCTGCTGGCTTTTAATATTTGCTTTTTGGTGAACCATCCGCTTTAAGTATAGCCGTCGTCATCGCGTCGAAAAAAAAAAATTTGAGTAGTTTGCGTAAAACGTCCGTGAATGGGGATTGACGTCATTGACGTTCACTGACAGAATTTGGAGCATGCGCACTGACAGTCAACGCATGCGCAGTACGTTCACCGCGGGATCGTGCCTAGTTATAATAATACACGCCCCCTACCCGCCCAATTTGAATTCCGCCGGCTCATTTTCGCTACGCCACCGCAACTTTAGGAGCAAGTGCTATGTGAATAACAGTACTTGCTCCTAAAATTTCGCCGGAGTAACGTAAATGAGAAACGTTACTCCAACTTAAAGATTCGCCCATCTACCTGAATCTGGCCCAATATGTATGTGTGTGATGAGAACTTAACCACATCAATACTGGGCACATTCGCCCCCTTCCTTCCCAGACCAATTTTCAGCTCTCTCGCACTTTCAATGACAATTGCGCGGTCATGCTACGCTGTACCCAAATGACATGTTTATCATGTTGTTCACACAAATAGAGCTTTCTTTTGGTGGTATTTATTCATGACTCTGTCGATTTATTGTGATATAAGCAAAAAAAGCGAAAATAAAAAAAATAAAAACACAATGGGCCAGATTCTCAGAAGAGATACGACGGTGTATCTCCAAATACACCATCGTATCTCTGTTTCTGAGCCTTCTTATCTATGCGACTGATTCTTAGAATCAGTTACGCATAGATTTGGCGTAGATCCGACTGGCGTAAGTCACTTACACCGTCGGATCTTAGATGCAATTCTACGCTGGCTGCTAGGTGGCGTTTCCATCGATTTTTGCGTTGAATATGCAAATGAGCTAGATACGCCTA
The DNA here is from genome assembly GCA_029574335.1 of Rana kukunoris. Classification (NCBI taxonomy): domain Eukaryota; kingdom Metazoa; phylum Chordata; class Amphibia; order Anura; family Ranidae; genus Rana; species Rana kukunoris. The sequence goes on from CM056058.1 coordinate 139,085,982, forward strand.
TTCCCTAACTTATTTGCGCCCCGTCGTCGTAGTTTACGTCGTTTGCGTAAGCGTAAGGTTACCCCTGCTATATGAGGGGTAACCTTGTGTAGGTTTGGCGTACGTCATGTTAAGTATGGACGTCGGGATAGCGTCGTGTTTTTCCGTCGTTTGCATAACTCGTCTCCGAATAGGGCTTTGCGTAAGTGACGTTCACGTCGGTTTCATTGACTTTTTGCGACGTGATTTGGAGCATGCGCACTGGGCTACGTTTAAGGCTGGCGCATGCGCAGTTCGTTCGGCGCAGGGGCGCACTTAATTTAAATACTACACCCCCCCTACATTCCCAATTTAAATTACGCGGGGATACGCTAGGCCATTTACACTACGCCGCCGCAAATTACGGAGCAAGTGCTTTGAGAATACGGCACCTGCGTCTGTAAGTTGCGGTGGGTAGTGTAAATAGGATACGCTACGCCGACAGGTACGTGAATCTGGCCCAGTATTTTCTTCTTTCTATTTTAAAAGAAATTAATAAAATCTAATTTTGTCATAAATTTAAGCCAAAATGTATTCTGCTACATGTTTTTGGTAGAAAAAGAAAAAAAAACAGTTAAGTGTATAATAATTGGTTTGTGTGATCACGGACAGATGTACGCAAATGATCATGTACAGATGTGTGCAGGTGATCAAGGACATATGTGTGCAAATGATCATTAGGACATATGATTTTATTGTTGCATATGTGCGGGACAGGTTTTTTTATAATGCGGAGACATGTGTTTTGGGGACATGGTTTGTTTACTGTGTGTATTTTACATTGTGTGGAACACTCGACTGGTGATCAGTGAGTAAAAAGGTATAAAAAACAGCTCATACTCACTGATCACCAGACGGCTGCAGTGATCCACTCTCCTCTGCTCACCAACAACTTCTGTGTGAGGAGAGAAGGCCAATAGCCTAGCAACCGTCTCTCTGTTTATGCCACATGACGGCCGTGATTGGACACAGCCGTCATTTGATCAGGAGGGCCAATCACAGAGCCCTCCTGCCAATCTGAGATCCGCCGTGTCCGGGTGACACGAGCGCATCGGGATCACGCCACTGCGCGGGAACGCACGCGCCCGATCCCCCCTCCTTTTGAGGGACGTTCCTGAACGTCCATTTAGAAGGAGAGAGCGCCCACCTGGCACTATATGTGCAGTGTATGGGTGGGAAGTAGTTAATTCCTATTTTGCTATATCAGCTACTGGACCCCGGCTTACTCCCCTCCTGGTGGGGCAATCCTGAGGACCACAACCTGGTACTAACATGCAACAAAACCCTTCACCTTCAAGAGTTCTAGTTAACACTGGTTAGTGTTTAGACCCAATGCCTCAGATGAACCCATTTCATCCACCAGGGTAACCTGCTGTTGCACTTATCCAGCTGGTTGGTGGAAGCCTCTTTGCTGCTATAGCTGCTGGCTCTTCAGGCTGACTGTAACAGCTGGTTGTGGTTCTTTTGTGATACAAATCATGAAAATTCAGAGTAAAGTAAAAGTATACTGAAGGTATAGTTGGTATAAAAAGGGGACAATAGCTACTGCATCAGCATAAAATTAGGGATCTAGCATTTTCAGTTGGTAGGTTCCATAGTTAGTTAGTACAAGGTTCCTTCCTGAAGGAATTCCCCGGTTTCAAGCTTAGTAACCATAACCAGGGTAAAGCTGGTCATGAACCTAAAGGAATGGCCAGAGATGCATGCACAATCTCCTTGGGCTCTAGCAGATCTGAAGTCTGCCTTTCCACAGATACTCATACTCTATTTTTTGCCTTTTAACATTTTCCACTCCAGTCCAATTTTCCCCAGTGTATTGAACCCTGATGAGAGGGTGCCATACAGGCCCGGACTGGGACAAAAAATAGACCCAGGCATTGTAGACGGAGGAGCCCATGACATATTTACCTGACCCATCTCCGCTGTCCATCCTGACAGATCCCCCACAGCAGCCAACGGGAGAGGGGAGGAGGGAACCTGGGAGAGCTGCAGGGGGCAAGAAGGGGCTGGAAAAGAGCATAGGGGAAACTGGAGAACACTGGGGGTCAGAGAGCACTGGAGGGAGGGGGGTGGAAACCACAGGGGGGACTGGAGAATTTGGAGAGCATTGGGGGGGCGAAGAGCAGGGGAGTGGAGGGCACTGGGGGAGGGGTAATTATAGTTTTATAGAAATGTAAATCTGTACTTTCTCTACTATTTCAAACGCTAGAGAGAACTGGGCAGAGAGCAGGAAGAGCACTGGGGGGTTGAGCACAGGGAAGGGAGAGGAGCAATGGGGAGGCAGAGAGCACAGGGGGACAGAGAACATTGGGGAGCAATGGGGGGTTGAGCACAGGGCAGGGTGAGGAGCACTGTGTGGGTCGGTGAACACTGGGGGGGAGGGGCAGAGAGCACTGGGGGGTGGAGAGCACTGGGGGGGGGGATTCCAGCTTAGATTTGTAAATTTGTACTTACTCTACTGAATTCAACGCTAGAAAAAATTTGGGCTTTAGATATAGTTTCATTTTCATTTAGGATAAATAGTTCTCTTTATGTGACTGATCAGTTTATCCTAATTTATCTCCATAGATGAAAACCAGAAGGCAGAAGCTCTTCAGATCCTCAGTGCAATTTATGACATCAGGGAACAAGCTGGAAAGAAGGAGCCAGCCAACATAGCCATCGTTCTACATGCCCTGGCTATGCTGCACTATCTCAGAGTAGATTTTAAGGCGGTAAGTCTTCCCCATAAAAGTTTTTATTTAAACTATTGGCCTATAGATTATTTTTTACAAATAAAATACTCCTAAATCTTAAAGTATATGTAAACCCAATCGCTAAAATCGCGTGTTACGGTAATTTTGATTTTTCACCTGTAAATTTGCATCTTTTAGCAGTGGCGGTGCGTCCATAGATGGCTCCTGCACCGTCACTGAATACAGTACATGGATTCATGCATGTACATGGATTCATGCATGAATCCATGTATTGTCTCTGCTGCCCACTATTCAGATGGCCAGCCCCCTGGTGAGCGCCGGCCATCTGAATAACGACAGCTGGTTGGTTTTGGAAGTGCCTATCAGAGCCAGCGGCTCAGGCTGTAATCGGCTTCCAAATAGTTATCCAGGGGATGGACAGGCATCTCAGCCAATCAGGTTCACCGGTTCTGGTTACCGGTAACTTGATTGGCTGAAGTGTTATCGAGGGCGGGAAGACATTGAGGGATAGTGGAAGCAGGATGGCTGACCCCTGAAAGGTAAGTTCCTGACGGGGAGGCATTTAACAGGGCACAGTGGCGCTAATTGATGGGCACAGTGGCGCTAATTTATGGCCACAGTGGCGCTATTTCATGGCCACAGTGGCGCTAATTTATGGGCACAGTGGTGACAATTGATGGGCACAATGGTGACAATTGATGGCACAGTGGGTAACAATTGATGGTACAGTGGCTGCGTTTGGCATGGCATAGTGGTGACAATTAATGGGCACAGTGGTGACAATTAATGGGCACAGTGGCGACAATTAATGGCAAGGTGGTTGCATTTGATGGCATGGCATGGCACAGTGGTGACAATTGATGGGCACAGTGGCGATAAATGATGGCACAGTGGCTGCGTTTGATAGCATGGCACAGTGGCTGCATTTGATGGCATGGCACAGTGGCGAGAATTGATGGCACAGTGGCGACAATTGATGGCATGGCACAGTGGTAGGCATGTGCATTTCGTTTCGTTCCGAATCGAAATTCGGACGAATTTTCCATTATTCGGACATTCGGATGCATACGAATTCCCGAATTGCTATATTAGCGAAATATTTTGACCGTTTTCGGAATTCGTTCGTTTTCGACCGAATTTCGAAAAAAAAATGGTCGAAATCGAAAATATTTCAACCAGATTAGAAGTCTCTTTTCGAATAGAATTTTTTTCGAATTAAATTCGAAAATAATATTTTTTTCGAATTCCGAATCGAATACTAAATTCGATCGGAATTCGAAAAAAAAAAAATATTTTCGGATTTAATTCGAAAAAAAATTCTATTCGAAAAGAGACTATGGGCCAGATTCTCGTAGATGCGCGCCTAATTATGCAGGCGTTGCGCATCTCAGATGCACTACGCTGACGTAACACGGAGTGGCAAGTACCGTATTCCCTAAGTAAATGCGCTCCAAGATGCGCCTGCGTCGCGTAAAATCATGGGCGTAATCCGGCGCAACTCCAAAGTAGGAGGAAAGTGGGCGTGTTGCATTATAATGAAGCGTGACCCCATGCAAATGCAGGCCGGGACGAACGGAGCATGCGCCGTGACATGGATGACCCGCGCCGTGACATGGATGACCCGCGCCGTGACGTGGATGCCTTCTGCGCATGCGCAAAGCCTCCCTACGATGCGCCGGCGCAGGGTATATATGCGCCCACACATGCGCCCGTGCAGCGCAAACGTCTCCCATTTTTTTGATAGTGACGGCCAAAGTTTGTGCTGGACAAGATGACAACCGCGGTTAAGGAGAGGAGGGAAGAAGAATTTCTCCCAGAGGAGAGGGCCATTGTCGTCAGGGCCATGGAGAAGTATGACTCGCGGCTCCATGGTGCTGACAGTGCCCGGACCAGCAAGTCCCGGAGGGATCAGATTTTAATGAGGGTCGCGTGCCAGGTCAATGCCCTCTCTCATGAGGTCCGGACACCGCAGGACATTCAGAAGAAAATGAATGACCTGCGGCGTCATGTGAAGGGCAAGCTGGCTGCCATAGCTCGGCATGCCAGGGGCACTGGAGGGGGCCCACCCTGCCCTGTCCGCCTGAGTGAGGAGGAGAAGGTGGTTGCCCGCTGCCTGCAGACGGAGCAGGTAGAGGGAGTTGGGGCTATGAGTCCCAGAAGCCAGCCGTGAGGACAGGTAAGTGTGTTTTAGATTCTATCTGTTGTGTACATGTATGGGGGTGGAAGGGAACATGTGCCAAGTGTGTGGGTCCACCAACATGGGCATCTTTTGTGTCATCCACAGATGTGCAGGAAGGAGCGGGGCCATCTGTTGATGCCAGGGCCCATCAGGATCCATCCCTGAAGATACAGTCCCTCTGGCTGCCCCCCTGGAACAGGACTTGGAGGGAAGTGGGCACACCTCAACGGAGGAGGTGGTTGAGGAGGGTGTGGTAGTCCAGGACCAGGCCCTCTATGTTGTTGTGGAGGAGGATGGTGGGTTGGCCGGACCAGCCCAGGCTATTCCTCTACCTGTAGCGAACCCCTCAGTGTCCCCCTCCAACCTCTCCAGTCCCTCTCTCTTCCCCCCCCCTCATCTCCGGCCCCTCAACATCCTCCCCTTATGCCCGGTCCCCTGCCACTCCCGCAAGGCGACATGCAAGACCAGGGGTGTATCCAAGGTCCTGCCGGAAGAGCTGGTCAGACAGCAGGACCAGCAAAATCAGCACCTGGCCGAGGTCGTGGAGGAGATGAGGCGCCTGGCCGACAGCCTGGCATCCTCGGACAATATTACAGATGCCATCCAGGATGTTGCTGTTAACAGCGCCAGCAGCAACGCTGACCAGCTTGGGGGAGCTGCAGGAAAACACCTCGGAACTTGTGGGGGAGGTTCATGCCCTGCGCCTTGCTGTCGAGGCGCAGACTGCTGTGCAGACCCGCATAGCGGTTGCCCTGGAGGGCATGCAGGCAGCCAGGGAGGGACGTGGGGATGCTCCTCCTCAACCTGCTGCCCCCCCCCCATCTGTGGCTGCCCCAGGCAAGTGAGGGGCAGGACCCGTGGCACCAGGCAGAGCCCCCGCCAGGCCCATTAATTTTATTTTTCTTTATTATTATGCTCTGGATAAGAGCTTTTTTTTATTTTTTATTATGCTCTGGATAAGAGCTTTTTTTATTTTTTATTATGCTCTGGATAAGAGCTTTTTTTATTTTTTATTATGCTCTGGATAAGAGCTTTTTTTATTTTTTTTTGATACTGAAACGGTGCAGTGTGATGGTGTGTGAATGTGAGAGGGTGGACTCCTGAAGTAGGGGTGTCCACCTCGGCCGTGGTGGTGAAGTTAACCCCACGGCTGTATGAATGATGTGTGAAAGGTGTATGAATGGACAGAACATCATTGGGCCTTGAACGTGGCGTTGCTGCTCCCAGGCCTGCATGCCTGGACTTGGGCTAATCCAATTGCGATGTGCATGTGGTGTGTGTGATCTAGGGACATCAGTGGTGTACACGCGTGCATTGTCTGTGTGCCATGCTGTATGTGTGTGTTTAACGGTCAAAGATTCGTAACACGAGGACCCTCCTGACTGCTCTTCCATCAGCTGAGGGGTCTTCTCTGGCGGGGGGGGGCTGTGTGTGGTTGGGGGGTCAGGTCATCACGTAGGGCAATGTGCAGGCCCTTTCGCATGGAAAGTTGTGCAGAATAAACATGCACCAATGTCTGACCCACAAAGTTTGGGGAATACCATAGGGCCCCCAGACTTATCCAGGCATGGAAGGAAACGGGACTTCAGGAGGCCAAATGTGCGCTCCACCACTGCACGGGTTTTGATGTGTGCTTCATTGTATCTTCTCTTCTTGGTTTGGGGGGTTCCGGAAAGGAGTCATGAGATGGGGTCCCAGTGTATATGCAGAGTCACTGTAAGGGAAAAGACAGGAGATGGTAGTCATGCATGTGCCATTCTGTTGTGCATCATGGGAGGGGATAGTCATGGCTGCCACCCATGTCACTCAAACAGCCAGCTGTCCCCATACATGTCTGCTCAAAATCTTCTGGGATGTTGCTTTGACGGTAGATGTAGCTGTCATGGCTGGACCCCGGGTCTTTGGCACGGACGTGCCATATGAGGTATTTTGGCATCAGCTAACTGTACGTTGATGGAATGCCAATGCTTTCGATTGCGGTAAATGTGCTCTGTGTCCGGGGGGGGCTGTAGTGCCACATGTGTGCAATCAATGGCCCCGATGGTGCGTGGGAATCCGTCAATTCTGTAGAAATTGTCATTGCCTTCTGCCGCAGGTGCTCAGTGGTGGGTCTGATGAACTGGTTGAACATGCGTCTGAGGATGCGGGGACAACCTGGTGCAGACATCTGCTTATGCTGGTTTGTGACATCCCAGCCACAACTCCACTTGTACGCTGGAATGATCCCCTGGCAAGGAAATGCAGTGTTGCCAGTACCTTCACCAGTGGCTGCAGTGCACGTGAGCGGTTATGTCTGGCTGGTGATGTCATCCTGCAGGGCGTGTGTGGTTAGTTCCAGGATGGCAGCAGGGCTGAATCTGAAGATGCGATACACTCCTCATCACCATGCCAAAGAGGCTCATGCGCGCTCGGTAGATCCTCTCACGTGCCCCTCTCTTTACTCTTTCTATGCGCCTCTTCCTCTGCATACCTTAGTAGTGATAAGACCATGGTGGCCCTGGCATCATTGCATACGAATGTTTGTCCAGTAAGTGTGATTGCTCAGCTAGTCGTTACGGTGCTGCTGTAGTTGCTCTCCAGCTGACTTGCACACGGCCTTGAGCAAAGTTACCCGTGCTTTTATGAGGGTATGTTTACTCAAGGCTTTCGAGTTACGCGCACCACGAGTTTAGCCAACGCCGGACGCGCGTAGTTTCGGGAATACGGCATCTCCCTCATTTGCATATTTGCATGCTAATTATGGGAACTGATATTTTTCATGCGTACTATGCGCCTACGCGCGCTAGCTTAATGCATTTTCGCCGGCCAGACGGAAACAAATTTCGCGCGTATGTGGTTCTGTGTTTACCGCGCATCGATACGCAGGCGAACATTTACTATTACGCCGCGCATATACATTTACGCAGGCGTAGCGCCTCTGAGAATCTGGCCCTATTTGTTTTCTAATCTGGTTGAAATATTTTCGATTTCGACCGTTTTTTTTTCTAAATTCGGTCGAAAACAAACGAATTCGAAAAACGGTCGAAATATTTTCGATTTCGACCGGTTTTTTTCGAAATTCGGTCGAAAACGAACGAATTCCGAAAACGAATTCAACACATGTAACGAACCTAACTTAACGAAATGTATTAAATGACGAATTGAAACGAAACGACACGAATTTTTCACTTTTGCACATGCCTACACAGTGGTGACAATTGATGGGCACAGTGGCTGCGTTTGATGGGCACAGTAGCTGCATTTGATGGGCACAGTGAGGCTGAAAATTTTGAGCACCAGCTGCCACTGTCTTTCAGTAATAACAGGCACAGGCAGTGATGTGGACACCTAAAGAAGGACCCCAAGCCAACAGAAGAGGAGAAGACTCTGGGCTACGGCATCGTAGACATGATTTTTTTGTTATCCTGGAGTGGGGCTTGAAAATAACAATGGGGATCCTACTATAAAAGTCCTTGTTCAGGCACTTCCTGGTTTAGGGTGACAACGCGCTGTCGTTGTCTCCCAACTGTGCATCAATGTTGTCACACAGACTTCTGATGGGGAATGCAAGTGGCCATTTCAGCACACATTAAGAAGACGTGGCCCACTTTTATCATCATCAGTAAACCCTCCGTGAGAAATGCCATGCAGTCACTGCTGGAGTGCTTTTGGACTACATATAGACTGCAGGAGATCAGCAACACCGAGATACACCAAAGGTTGTAAAAGAAGGACTAAACAAGTAGTTTATTGAAAAATGGCAGTTATTTATGATGCCGAGTGCTTTAGCAAACCAACTGCCATTTATTTAGGATTTATATCTACTGGGTTAGTAGTGGTAGAGTTGCTGCCTTTTAGGCCGAATTCGCACACACCGTGGTGATAGACGTTTTACCACATTGTAAAATGTCTGTCACCGCAAGGACTAGGGTTGCCACCTCATCCCTTTAAACCCAAACACATATGAATTACACAGGTTCTGGGGCTGATTAAGCTGGTAATTAAACTCAGTGCCTTATATGCATTAAATCAGCCTCAGAACCTGTGTAATTCATATGTGTTTGGGTTTAAAGGGATGAGGTGGCAACCCTAGCAAGGACACACAGGAAACAATTGTTTCCTATGTGTCCCATTCACACTGCAATGTAACATTCTGCATTTTATCACAACACACTATGCCAATCATATTGCACTGCAGTACATTGCTATTAATGAACTGTATGTTTTGTACACTTCACATAAAGTTTGTACAAAAAACAAAAAAAAGGGAGCCGTGTGATTTACCGAATCGTGCACCACACTGCCCCCTACTGCAGCCGGGAACATAGAGCTGCCGGAGCTGTAAAGCCAGATTTATGATAAACCATTTATTTTCTTCAGACTGGAGACTGAAATAGATTTAAACTCATTGATGTTCTTTTGTAAAACTGCCCATTTTTGTTGACAGTTTATCCTCTTTATAGCCAAAAATTTGCCTTTTTTCATATCAATAATTCATATCAAAAGGCTTTTTTTTATATGAATATTTTAAAAGTGATATCTTAAAAACTAACAAAACTAATTAAATGAAATTATAATAGTTATTAAGCCCTGGTTCACTCAGTGCAGCTTTGAAATTGCTCTACTTCAGTGTGATTTCAAAGCTGAAGATCACTGTGATTTGGACTTCCAATTTAATTTATGGCTTGCGACTTCATTTAACAGTCAATGCAAGTCACAATGAAATCACAAAGGAGTAGTGCAGTTGCAAAATTCCTGCAACTTGAGACACAAAGATTTGAGGGGGTTCCATTTCCGGCAATGGGGTGTGCCTTGTCATTTGATTTTGAATTGTCAAATTGAATGACAAAGAGCTTATAAAGAAACAACGTATTTAAAAAATTACAGGCCAGATCCACAGAGAGAGTACGCCGGTCTATCTACTGATACACCGGCGTACTTTCAAAGTTCCCGCGTCGTATCTTTAGTTTGAATCCTCAAACCAAGATACGGCGGCTTCTGGGTTAGATCCGACAGGTGTACGTTTTCGTACGCCTTCGGATCTAAGATGCAATACTTCGGCGTCAGCTGGGTGGCGTTCACGTCGTTTTCCGCGTCTGGTATGCAAATGAGCTTTTTCCGCCGATCCACGAACGTACGCGCGGCCGTCGCAATCTCTTACGGCGTCTCTAGTTGGCTTTTTCCGGCCTATAGTTAGACTTGGCATGTTAATATGGCCGTCGTTCCCGCGTAGAATTTTTTATTTTTTTTGCGTAAGTCGCCCGTGAATAGGAATGTATGTAATTTACGATAGTCAAAAAAATAACGTCGTTGTGATGTAATTTAGCGCAATGCACGGCTCGAAATTTGTGAACGGAGCATGCGCAGTTCGATCGCCGCGGGGACGCGCTTCATTTAAATGAATCACGCCCCCTACTCGCCGATTTGAATTCCGCCGCCAGAAATACACTACGCCGCCGTAACTTATGGCGCAAATTCTTCCAGGATTCGAAGTTGAGCCAGGTAAGATACGGCGGCGTAGTGTATCTCTGATACACTGCGCCGATCTATTTGTATGTGGATCTGGCCCTACGTTTTTTTTTATGTCATTAAAAACAATCGTATGAGCGCACTAGTGACTCGTGATTGTTCATTGGTACACTGTTGCACTGAAATGTTTATTTCGTTCCATGCATTTTACTGGTTTATGAGGCTAATGCTCAGTATGAACTATTCGCTCCCTCGTGGGAGGACACATAGTTGGTCAGGCAGAGCTCTGGATATTGTCTCATATGTTAATGGCCACCTCACTGATTGTTGCTTGCGAGGATGGTCTTGCATGTGTACATGTATTGAAAATTTCTAAATAAATAAAACTGTTATTGATAAAAAAAAAAAAAAAAAAACAATCGTGTGGGCTTCAGAGCATTTTTTGGGTTCTAAAAAATGGGCAATTTTTTTTCCGGACATGCTCTATTTTTTCACGACCTTTTTAACGTTGTCATTTTTAAGGCTGTAAAAAATGGTCGTGTGTGGGCTTTAACGACGTGAAAAAAACGCGCATGCTCAGAAGCAAGTTATGAGACGGGAGCGCTCGTTCTGATAAAACTACCGTTCGTAATGGCGATAGCACATTCATCACCTTTTAACAGACAGAAAAGCGTGAATCGTCTTTTACTAACTTACTAAAGCAGCCCCAAGGGTGGCGTCATCCGAATGAAACTTCCCCTTTATAGTGCTGTCGTACGTGTTGTACGTCACCGCGCTTTGCTAGAGCATTTTTTTCTTCTCATGAACGTGTGTAGGCAAGGCCGTTTTAATGATCGGGTTGAAAAAAACAGCGTTTTTTCTAGACCCTTAAAACGTCATTTTTTAGAACCCGAAAAACAATCGTGTGTATGCGGCATTAGTGTCACCGGTGCCGTCGCACCTCTGGCCACCTCTGGCCACCTCTGGTACTGCACAACCCAGAGGCTTGAATCCTGCTCGTCTTGCGAGACAACGCTCAAACATTGAGTCAGGATTTAAAAAAAAAAAATAGTTGGATTGCGAAACGCTCTGAAACTGCGTAATTTTCAATCTGTATTGTTATTGTATTGTATTGTATTGTTGTTTGTTTTTTCTTACATTTGGAGGTTGGCAGGATCTAACGTGCAGATCAAGAAACTTCTAAAAACTAGAAACAATACATTGTAACATTTCCAATATTTTTACAAAATAAAGTTTGCAAACAGTGTTTACGGGTTTAATTTACACAAAATACACAGAACAAGACCACCTCCAAACTGACATCAGTTACATTGGTGCTTCCATACTGGAGATGAAGCAGTGATAGGAAACAGTCACGTGATTTAGCTGGAACTAACATTTACTTTAACTTTTTTTTGTCACATCTTAGGCACATGAGTTGGGATGCAAACTCCTTCAACTTACCCAACATCTGCCGGAGGATGATAAATCAGACAGCTTAACGCTCTTTATGGAGAGCATTGAAAGAAAAATGTCTGCAAAGCCAACTACTCAAAGCCGAATTGCCAAAGCCCTTTGAATTGTGGACTCTGCATAAAATGGAATGGATGCATCCGACTCAAGAAGTGAATTGTCATAGTACTTCATGTACAGTGCGAGCTTCATGAACATTCCTGTGTTTTTGGCTGTTACTGCTCAACTTGGAATTTTGAGTGTTCCCCTTCATGTTGGGGGTTCCCAATGTCTGTTTTCTTATTAAAATACATACTGTTTAATTATATCTAAAGTCACGACTATTTTTTATTTTGGGCCGAGTAGGTAAGGGTTAAAACACGTGTCAGATTTTTTGTTTTCATCATCCCTTCCTACTGGGAGGAGACACAACAGGAAGTGGGAGGAAATCTCTCCAAAGTTAAAGCGTACCTTTAGAGCCGGTTCACATGGGGGCGGCACGACTTTGGGGGCGACTCGGCAAGGCGATCTCAAGGCGACTTGAGAGGCAACTTGCAAAATGACTTCTGTATTGAAGTCAATGCAAGTCGCCCCCAAAGTCGTACAGGAACCTTTTTTCTAAGTCGGAGCGACTTGAGTCGCGCCTATTAGAACGGTTCCATTGAACAGAGCGTGACTTGTCAGGCGGCTGAGTCACCTGACTAGTCGCCCCTGTGTGAACCGGCTCTTAGGCCGCGTACACACGAGGGGATATGTCCGCTGAAAACGGTCCGATGGACCGTTTCAGCAGACATCTCCGCTCGTGTGTATGGGCTAGCGGACAGATTTCTCCACCCGACAGATTTCAAAGCATGCTTTGAAATCTATCCGGTGGGGATCTGTCCGCCCGACATGTCTGCTGGTTAGTACACTTACCAGCAGACATGTCGGCCCCCACCGCCGCCGCGCCGCTGCCGAATGGATTCGGCGCATGCGCGGAAGTGTTTTACTTCCTGGTGCGGTGACGTTGCGGTGACGCGGCGGCGTCAACGTCACCGCCGCGTCACCGCCACGTCACCGCGCCTTCCGGCGGCGGGGAATTTGATCCGATGGTGTGTACACGCCATCGGATCAAACTCCCGATCGGACATATCCGATGGAAATGGTCCGCGGACCGTTTTCATCGGATATATCCGATCGTGTGTACGCCGCCTTAGTCATTTTTTCAACTTCCCATCTATTAAATCTTCTGCCCTTGTTGTTTTAACTTTGGATAGTAAAACATTTTTTTTATTGCCAGTAAATACATTTTACAGCCTGTAACGGGAGGGCCGTGGGACCCAGAAGCTCTTACAAAATATGAGCAGGGAATAATGGACATATCTTGGATTGCTTTAACATGGGGCAGTAATGATAATTCACAATGTATTCCAGGATATCTTAAAATATTACAGGGTGTTGATTCTGAACCCAACAGGTCAATAGGAGAGTGACTCATTCAATGTGGAACATAGACTGTTAAGGGGGTAATTGAGTCTGCTACTGTCATGTAAACTAGCCTTAGTTTGGCTTTTCATTGTGTGATGCTAATTAATACTGTTTTGTGTGAATTTCTATTGATGATAAATGTGTATTGTATAGCAGGTGAGAAACGCTGGAGTCTTGATGTCTGACTTGTCAGCTGGAGTAATTAACTCATGTAGATTATGTCAGAATTGGAGTCAGAATGTCTGACTAAAGGAATGTATTTAAATGCAAAAATAAAAGCGCAACCTCCAAAAAATATATATACCAAGAAAAACTAATAAATTCAGAGTTCACTGAACAAGTTCATAAAGGTGAAAATATGCAGTCCATTTTTCTAAGATGCAAACAATTTTCAGGAAATAGTAGAATCAATTCTTCCATACATTGGTAAAACTTGAGTGTGCAGGAAACAATGGATGAAAAAGTTTGGGCGAAGTGCCCCCTTACCAGAAAAGATGGATCCCTATGACAGAGATCAAACAGGCATGTGGTAAGGGTCTTTGAAAGCCAAGGAGTGCAGGGGAGAGAATCCTTCAGTCTTCAGACATCCCAAGGCTTGTTCTCACTTTAAGCTCATTAGCATTCTGCTCAGCTGCAAACGTTCTCCAAAGGGTCCCAGGAGTGAAGAGATCAATCAATGTAATTGAAGGAAGAAAAACTTCATAGCGTGATACGTTTTAAAATAGGTTCATAAGAACTTCTTTAATAAAATTTTGTGGCAGAAAACAACAAAGGGCCAGATTCAGGAACAGTTACGCTGGCGGATCGAGTGATCCGCCAGCCTAACTGTGGCTTTGAGCCGGCGTTTCTGTTTTCTGTAACCAGAAAACAAGAAACGCCGGGTTGAAGTTCCGATGCGAGCAGCGTAACTGAGTTTCGCCATCGCATCGTTACTTCAACTTAAAAATGGCGCCGGGGGCGTTCCCGCCGATTTACGCTCAAAAAATATGTTAATGAGCGGAAATCGGCAATTCACGATCGAAATCCGGCGCGACGCAATGACGATACGACGTTTCCGGACGGGATACGCGGCGCATAGATATACCTACATGGGGTTGGAGTATCCTATGTTAGGTATAGGCGTCGTCATCGCGTCGGGAAAAAAAAAAAAAACGTCGCTTGCGTAAAACGGTCATGAATGGGAATGTGACGTCATTGACGTTCATTCACAGATTTTGGAGCATGCGCACGTGGATGTTTTGACACTCGACGCATGCGCAGTACGTTGGCGGCGGGATCGCGCGTAGTTAGCATACTACACGCCCCGTACCCGCTACATTTGAATTCCGCCGGCTCATTTGTGATGCGCTGCCGCAACTTTAGGAGCAAGTGCTTCGTGAATGACAGCACTTGCTCCTAAAATTTCGGCAGCGCAACGCAAATCAGAAGCGTTACTCCAGAGCAAAGATGCTCTGGAATACGTGAATCTGGCCCAAAGTCATCCATCCGCATAGAAGTCAAATATCTGGTAGAGACATATCGTAAATGCAGTAGGTAGGGAAGCCTATCTGCTAATTACTGGTGGGTCTGATGTTTGGTTTCCAGCCGACACTAGTGTTTCACCTCAGAAAGCTTCCATGTCCTCCCTCGATGTCTTCTGCCGCTGTGGTGAAGCTTCAGCTAACCAGAATCCGGGAACATGATTGGCTGAAACTGCCGTCAGTCTTATGCAAGGAACGCAGGTTGCCTGCGCTCCGAGTATAGACATCTGAGAGCCGGAGGGCGGTACTGGAAAAGCCTATCAGAGCCGCTGGCTTTGATAGGCAGTTCCCCTCAGCCAACCAGCTGCCGCTATTCGTGTAACCGGCGACCCATGTCCGGTTATGTGAATAGACTAGGCAGCTGGCAACCAACAATAACATACATTCGTGCATTTATGCACGAATGTGTGTTATTTGCGAGAGGGGGTGGCGCTGCAGCGCCCTCTATAGACGGCCGCCAGAACTGCGGTTAAAATGTAAAAATGACATTTTAGCCGAATAAAAGTTCTTAAAGGGCCCGTTTTTTTTTTGTTTGCTTTTTTGTGTGACTGCGGGAGGGGGGACGGCGCCCGTGCGTCCCTATAGACGGGCCGCCACTGACAAGCAGAATCTTTGGGGCTGTTTGGAAAACCTCTGTATACAGCACTCCCAAAACGCCCCTGCCCATTGCAATGAATGAGCAGAGCTTCCGAAGCACCTGAAAAGTGCTTCGGAAGCACTGCAATACGACATTTTAAACCCCGTCTTTGGGGTTAAAAGCACCCCACTAGCGGACAAATAGCGCCGCTTAACCAATTGCCGACTGCAGCCAGTAGATATATATTGGCAGAATGGCACGGCTGCGCAAAGCAACGCGCGCGTTCCTGCCGCAAGCTCCGTGACCGTGCCCACGTGACCAGCAATCGTGTCACAGAGCTGCAGAACAGGGAGATGCCTATGTAAACAAGGCATTTTCCTGTTCTGCCTTGTGACAGGACACTGATCTACTGCTCCCTGTCATGGGGAGCAGTGATCACTGTTGTGTCACTGGTAGCCCAGCCCCCACAAGGTTAAAATCACTCCCTAGGACACACTTAACCCCTCCCCCGCCCCCTAGTGGTTAACCCCTTCCCTGCCAGTGTCATTTACACAGTAATCAGTGCATTTTTATATCACAGATCGCTGTATAAATGACAATGGTCCCAAAATAGCGTCAAAAGTGTCCGATGTGTCCGCCATAATGTCAGTCACAATAAAAAAAAATTGCAGATCGCCGCCATTACTAGTTCAATTTTTTTTTAGTAAAAATGCCAGAAATCTATCCCCTATTTTGCAGACGCTATACCTTTTGCGCAAACCAATCAATATATGCTTATTGCTATATGTAGAAGAATACGTATCGACCTAAACTAAGGAAAAAATGTTTTTATATATTTTTGGGGGATATTTATTATAGCAAAAAGTAAAAAAATATTGCTTTTTTTCCAAAATGTTCGCTCTTTTTTTGTTTATAGCGCAAAAAATAAAAACCTGCGGAGGTCATCAAAAACCACCAAAACAAAGCTCTATTTGTGAACGTCGTACGACCGCGCAATTGTCAGTTAAAGCGACGTAGTGCTGAATCGCAAAAAGTGCTCTGGTCAGGAATGGGGTAAATTCTTCCAGGGCTGAAGTGGTTAAACAGCGCTAAAACACTGCTTAAATGAGCGGCGCTTTACTGCTAACGCACAGGTGGCCCCAGTGTGAAGGGGGTCTTAAACCTGCAAGCTGATTGGTTTCTATGCAGAGCTGCACCAGATTTTGCATTCTCCACTTTTAGGCCGGGTTCACACCTATGCGAATTGAGTGCGGCTTAAACCGCATCCAATACGCAGAACATTTCTAAATACATTGGGCCAGATTCAGAAAAAGTTATGTCGGCGTATCAGTGATACGCCGGCATAATTCACACTTTGCGCCGGCTTATCTGTTTTCTGTATGCAGAAAACAAGATACACCGGTTTGCAGCAAAGATCCGACAGGCGTAATTGTATTACACCGTCGGATCTTAACTGCTATTTTAAAATGGCCACTGATGGGCGTTCCCGCTGATTTACGACGAGAATATGTAAATCAGCGAGATACGCCAATTCCCGAACGTACGCCCGCCAGACGCAGTCACTTTACACCGTTTACGTAAGGGGTTTCCCGGCATAAAGATAAAGCACCAAAAAGATGGCGCATCCTAAGTATGGACGTCGTGATGGGGATTTACGTCGATTACGTTCACGTCGAAAACACCGTCATAATTTGGAGCATGCGCACTGGGATTTTTCTATGGTCGACGCATGCGCAGTACGTTCGGCGTGTGGACGCGCCTATTTTAAATAGGAGACGCCCCCTACCCGCCGAATTTGAATTAGGCCGCCCAGTTTACGCTACGCCGCCGTAACTTTACACGCAAGTGCTTTGTGAATCAATTTAGGTAACGTTACGCCGCCGCAAAGAACCGCTCGCCATCCTGAATCTGGCCCATTGTTTTTAATGAGGCTGGTTCACATATGTGCGATGCATCCGCACTGCACATTGCAGAAAAAACGCGTGCGTCTTTTAGGCCCTGTGGTGCGAAGTCAGGCCCATTATCTTCTATGGGTACGCAGTTGATTCGCAGATGTGTTCATTTCTCTTCAGGATTTGTCTCATTCAGCTCAATACACTTCCCCCCTCCCCCTCCCCTCTCCCAGGTCTCCAAATTCGCAGCTAATCTGCAGTTAAAACGCAATGGATCTGCTGAACAGTTGTCGAATCTCTCTGCAGAGATAAGAGAGCTGAAATTCGCACCGCACAAGTATGAATCCGGCCTTAGTAACTCTCCTCCATTGATTCATAATATTCAATATATTTTTACAAAGCCTAGACTTTTTTTTTTTTTATTCAGTTGCATCTAAATTAGCAGTTAATAAAAATAAAATAAATAAAAACAACGATGTATCTTGGACCAGCAAGTTTATTAAGAAATTATTATTTTTCCATCATATTTAGCGCAAAACAGTCATTTTGGTGTTCCATTGCCATTGTGAATTTAAAGAATTGTATAAAACAGCTATAGAGATTGGGAGTCCACTATGTGACCCCCCCTCCTTGCAAACCAAAAAAAAAAAAACAATAAAAATATGATACATTTAACTGGCTTTTAATAAATACATTTTACTTAACATTGCTTTTTTTTTTACCTTTTTACATTTATTTACATGTGTGAACATCTTTATTGAGACACTAATAAGCATTGTGAGATACAAGCAATTGGCACACTTACATTTTACATTATAGCTTACCTACAGTTGGATATTTATATAGCTAAATCTATTTGTACACGTTGGTTTGCTCATGCCTTGTGATACATACAGTGCACTCACAATGCTTGAATGTAAGGGTACATCTCTGGTGACGTAAGGCTTAAAGTAGTGATTTGTTTTATTCTTAAGATTATATTCACTTGTGCATAACAATTTCAGTGTCTGCAATTCAAAACTCTGTTGTTTTTTAAACAAGACAGGTTTTAGTCACACACAATTTGCGGCAAAGCAGCCGGGAGAAGGTAATGGCTGTATGTAAACAGTCGGCCATTTTGATAAACTCAGGCCTCCTTGTTGTTGACTTTACTACTAGGCCGTGTTACTGTTGTGTATTGTGTAGACACTTAATAAATAGTGATATAATCTTTTTTTTTTATTCTAAACTAGGTAAAACATGCTTCAGTTTCATGCTAAATCCAGCCCAAAGCAGTACAGCCATCTAAAGCTATTTAGAAAACACTTTTGTGTTTTGTGTGTACACAGATTAAGCCTTAGGGCCTATGGCACCCTGTGTGATATTTTACATTAGGCCTGTCTCAGTGATAACAAAAAAAAACCTTGTTCACTTTTCTTGTTACCGATTTGCATTCCTGATTTGTGAAGATTACCTCAGAAATGTACCTCTGTCATGCATCGGGCAGTCAAACAAACATCTTTCTATACTCGCTTCCTCCCTCATGTAAGGTGACGCAACATTCGACCACAGTTTGTACTGCTCCCTTAGGTTTGCTGTTGCCCGTATGTAGGTTGTACACATTGCACTAAGGCTGCTTTCACATTGGGGATAGAGCCGCAGTGGCGGTATAGCAGCGCGATTTTTAGCGCTGCTATATCGTCGTATTTACCGCGGTATTCGGCCGCTAGCAGTGCGGTTTTAATCCCCCCTAGAGGCGCATTGCGGGCGGTATTACCGCGGTTTCCCATTGATTTCAATGGGAAGGCGCGGTATAGGAGCGGTGAACACACCGCTCTAATACCGCACTAAAGATGCGGCTAGCAGGACTTTTGGAGTGGTCCTGCTAGCGCACCGCTTCAGTGTGAAAGCCTTCGGGCTTTCACATTGAACACTACAGGGCAGGTTTTTTTCATGCGGTATAGCAGCGCTATTTTTAGCGCTGTACCGCATGAAAAACGTCTTAATGTGAAAGGGGCCTTAGTGAATACAGCTTCACTTTGCAGATATGGAAGGTTTGATGTTGCTGGTTGGTTACCAGGCTTCAGCAAGGTTCCAGGGTACTGAGGTGGCTTTTCAAAATCAGATATTTGGAGTTGTGGGGGGTGAGGGAGCAGCTGTTTTCTAGTCAACATCAGAGGGCATTGTAGACGTAGTTAGCGCCTAATGTATACATTATATTGAGGTGTAAATACTCATGGGGGCCCCCACATGTTGGTGGCCCTGTGCAGGGCCGGACTGGGACAAAAATTTGACCCTGGACTTCATCCAGACTGGCCCACTTTGACAGGTCTCTCCCTTGGCGGCCTGACAACTCCCACACCCCCCTCCCCGGCCACCCAAGCCCTCTCTCCCCCTTCACTAGCCAGTAGCCATTCTACTTTATTAGAGTAGAACGGCTGGTACTGGTACTCTTATAGGCAGTACCAGTGGGGAAGCTAGACATTATTTCACTGGGGGCAAACAATCAGTTCGGTGCTCCCCCTTATGGTACAAGATTAGGCAGAAGTGAGAAACTCCCAGACCATAGCTGTTGAGTCAGCTGTCTGTCCCCTCCCCCATGCTCCTCTGTCATCCCCCCTGCTCCTCTGGTCCTCCCCCTGCTTCTCTGTTCCCCCCAGGTGAGCGCTGTAGGGAGGGAGAGGGGGTGAGCGCTGTGGGAAGGGAGAGACAGAGGAGCAGAGGAGGGCGGCAGTACTCTATCACTGAAGCCGGCCCACTGAGCCATCGGCCCACCGGAAAACTCCCTGTAGTCCCAATGGCCAGTCCATCCCTGGCCCTACGCAACTGGTTTTGTGCGTGGAATCATTTTTGTGCGTACAGTACAACAATTTTGTACTTAAAATACTTTTTTAACATGTTTCCAATAGCGTAATGCATATAACGCTCGACTGACACATATCTGTCCATGGGGCACTGCCGTTGTGTGCTGAGAGTACACTCACTACGCACTCCCAGTACAATAACTAAGCTACCACCAATGGCTCCCAGTCACTATTTACAAACTAGAGCCAGTGGGACAGCCAATAACAATGGTCACATGATCAGCAGTTTACACCTCCTGGCGTTAAGATCCACTTAAAGGGCCACCATGAGGTATTGGTAAGGGGTTAAGGATTGTCCCATTCAGTCCGGGTGCCACCCAATATCTAAATTTGGGCAAAATATGACCAAGTTTATTGAGCATTGTCTCCACCTATAAAACTAGCCACACATGTTACAATTTGATTGCACAATTTCTCTATAATCTACCAAAGCTACATGGTTGAAGGCATACACAAATACTCAATACAGTTTGTATCCAGTAGGTTTGGCTCTTGTACTAACATAGTTGGTGTATGAAGAGCTATACATAGTTGAGTATGCAGACTATGTACTCAACTATTACATACACTATTTTGCCAAAACTATTGGGACACTTGCCTTTACACGCACATTTATTTTAATGACATCCCAGTCTTATGCCGCGTACACACGGTCGTTTTTTGCGATGAAAAAAAACGACGTTTTCTGTGAAGTAAAAAACAACGTTTTTGAAACGTCACTTTTCAAAGACAATTTTGCATACACACCATCGTTTTTTCACAAAAAGCAAGGTTACGTTCACCACTCTTTTCCATTGAAGCTCGCTTCATAACTAGCTTCTGGGCATGCGCGGGTTGAAAAACGTCGTTTTAAAAGACGTTTTTGCTACACACGGTGACTTTTTGTGAAACAAAAAACGACGTTTTGAAAAACGACACAAAAAATTCAAGCATGTTGGAATTTTTTTTTGGTCGTTTTTTTGAAGACAAAAAACGACGTTTTGCCCACACACGATCAATTTAAATGACGTTTTAAAAAACGTCGTTTTTTTTCATCGCAAAAAACGACCGTGTGTACGCGGCATTAGTCCGGAGGGTTCAATATTGAGTTGGCCCACCCTTTGCCGCTATACCAGCTTCATCTCTTCTGGGAAGGCTGTCCACAAGGTTTAGGAGTGTGTCTAGACTCTATGGGAATGTTTGACCATTCTTCCAGAAGCGCATTTGTGAGGTCAGGCACTGATTTTGGATGAGAAGGCCTGGCTCGCAGTCTCCACTGTAATTCATCCCAAAGGTGTTCTATTGGGTTGGGGTGCAGGCCAGTCAAGTTCTTACACCCCAAACTCGCTCATTCATGTCTTTATGGACCTTGCTTTGTGCACTGGTGTGCAGTCATGTTGGAACAGGAAGGGGCCATCCCCAAACTGTTACCACAAAGTTGGAAGCAGGAAATTGTCCAAAATGTCTTGGTATGCCGACGCTTTAAGAGTTCCCTTCACTGGAACTTAGGGGCCAAGCCCAACCCCACAGCATAATCCCCCATCTACCCAATGATTTGGACTACTGCACAAAGCAAGGTCCATAAAGACATGGATGAGTGAGTTTGGGGTGGAGGAACTTGACTGGCCTGCACAGGAGTCCTCACCTCCACACGATAGAACACCTTTGGGATGAATTAGAGCAGAGACAGCGAGCCAGACCTTCTCATCCAACATTAATTCCTGACCTCACAAATGCTCTTCTGGAAGAATGGTCAAACATTCCCGTAGACACTCCTAAACCTTGTGGACAGCCTTCCCAGAAGAGTTAAAGCTGTTATACTGGCAAAGGATGGGCCAACTCAATATTGAACCCTACAGACTGGGATGCCATTAAATTTCATGTGCGTGTAAGGGCAGGTGTTCCAATACTTTTGCCAATATATTGTAGTTGTGTATGAAGACTGAAGGAGATTGTACAATATGAGAGCTAAGCATATAGCCAGCTTAAAGTACAACTGTACCTTTGTAAAGTATACCTTTAACGATTTCCCTCAGAATATATCCCTCTAGGTAAAATGCTTACCTTCAACGCCGATCTTTTGATTTCTGAGCTATAAAATCTAGCTGTTACATACTGCATATGTGCTCCACAGACCATTTTATAACTATGGTAAAGCCATACTAATGGCGGACATAATCAGTCATCTGGAATACGGCTTTCCTATAGGAACAAATTAAGCCACAGAGCGCATGCGCAGTACAAAAGGAGAAAGACTGTACAGCTCTGAGCAAGGCTTCAAACAAGGTACGTAGTATTTGACCAAGTGGGCATCACTCAGCGGGTTGGGGGAACTTATTATAGGATAGCTGTACATTTAGGTAAAATTTTACTTTATGCATGCCGAGTCCAATAGCTGAATACAATAAAGGTGCTCTGCATCAAAACAAAGAAACGTTAGGGCTGTTGCAATCAAATATTATGCTTTTTCTTCTTAAGTAATAAATCATGAAACTTGATTGCTCTTGGCTGGTTTTCACTTCAATTACTACGGGCTGCCATCACTTCAATAGGATAACCGGTCTTTTAACATTTCCTGTAAGAGTTTTGTTAGCACAGTGACTTACATTTATAAAGAACTGTAAATCTCTTTTATAAGACATCATAATACTGTACTTCAAGGACTAAAATGACTCATTAGCCAATACTTCATTGTCTGTTAAATACTATATGCTGTCATGCTCATAAAACCATGTGCAATACCCTTTGTGACAAAGTGTCGGCACTCAACAGAAAGTCATTGCTGCGTGTTTGTTACAAATGTACCTTGACGTGGTCAGTCAACCTAAAAACAGAGAGTAGGAACCAGAAATCAGCTTTCATCCACACACAGGCCATAAGCTCATTGGGTGCTATGGCCCACTTTGATGTGCATATCTACATTCCCCCATGTTTTGTCCCTTTAAAGATCTTGCAGGTATAGAATTTTCGCTGTTAATTTGCCAGATATGCACCCTTATCCTAATTTCAGCCCTGCCCAGTCTTCTTTTGCTAAACTACAAAATCTCTCCACCTCTCCCCATCACCGTAACATCAAAATGTTTTTTTTATAGTCCATAGATAAGAACTGGGAGGGTTGATAAGACTCCTTTAGAGAACACATGCAGAGTAAAAAAAGCACACAGGTAGCTCTAGCAGGATCAACAGGATTTTTTTTTTTGTTGCACTTATTGAACAGATATAACAAAGCACTTTCAAATAATATAACAGGCAAATTGCAATTTTATATGTACCCAGTAGCAAACATAACTGCGCTTTAGATATGTAGCATCTGCTTAGCGGTGCTGTACTGTACACTGATTGTGTCTGACTTAGGGGGTCTTTCTGATTGAAAACAATAGTCTTTTGCAGCCAGGGCCATCTTAATGTAAGGGCACTTCTGGGCACTGCCCAAGGGCCCCAGGTACATGGGGGCCCCCACAATAATCTTGCATTACATCATACTTGCCAACTGTCCCGGATTTGCTGGGACAGTCATGCTTTTTACTAAACTGTCCTGATATGGTGGTGTCCCGGAACCTATACTGTACCCTCCTGATCCCCTCTGATCTGTGCCCTTCTGCATTCCGCCCTGTACTGTGCCCTTCTGCATTCCGCCCTGTACTGTGCCCTTCTGCATTCCGCCCTGTACTGTGCCCTTCTGCATTCCGTCCTGTACTGTGCCCTTCTGCATTCCCCCCTGTACTGTGCCATTCTGAATTCCCCCCTGTACTGTGCCGTTCTGAATTCCCCCCTGTACTGTGCCGTTCTGAATTCCCCCCTGTACTGTGCCGTTCTGAATTCCCCCCTGTACTGTGCTCTTATGAATTCCCCCCTGTACTGTGCCCTTCTGAATTTCCCCCTGTACTGTGCCGTTCTGAATTCCCCCCTGTACTGTGGCGTTCTGAATTCCCCCCTGTACCGTGCTCTTCTAAATTCCCCCCTGTACTGTGCCCTTCTGAATTCCCCCCTGTACCGTGCTCTTCTGAATTCCCCCCTGTACCGTGCTCTTCTGAATTCCCCCCTGTACTGTGCCGTCCTGAATTCCCCCCTGTACTGTGCTCTTCTGAATTCCCCCCTGTACTGTGCCGTCCTGAATTCCCCCCTGTACTGTGCTCTTCTGAATTCCCCCCTGTATTGTGCCGTCCTGAATTCCCCCCTGTACTGTGCCGTCCTGAATTCCCCCCTGTACTGTGCCGTCCTGAATTCCCCCCTGTACTGTGCTCTTCTGAATTCCCCCCTGTACTGTGCCGTTCTGAATTCCCCCCTGTACTGTGCCCTTTGTGGATGAAGAGAAGAAAATCACCGCTCCAGGTGAGACCACTATGCAATTGGAGATGGAATCAGGAAACCACGGGTGCCGGCAATGCACTAGGCAGGTAATGGGAAAGTAGGAGGGATGGACAGCAGCACTCCAAATGACTGAAGAGTTGTCTTTATTGTAAAAACAGCATAAAAGTGCACCACAAAAAGTTCACAGCAAAAGCAAAACAGGAACAACCGACACGTTTCACACTGGTAAGCACTGACCAGTGTGAAACGCGTCGGCTGTTCCTGTTTTGCTTTTACTGTGAACTTTTTGTGGTGCACTTTTATGCTGTTTTTACAATAAAGACAACTCTTCAGTCATTTGAAGTGCGGCTGTCCATCCCTCTTACTTTCCCATTACCTACTGTGCCCTTTGTGTTGACTAGTCTTTGATCTATGGAATGGTTTCCTTTTGTAAAATCGATTTTATTTAAAGTACTAATGAATATATGTTTAATTCTATCAACTATTTATACTTTTTTTCTTAAAAGTAGGTGTGTAAATTGGGGAAATGTGGTAGGGGCCCCAGTGCATTACTTTGTCCAAGGGCCCGGTTTGCAGCCTCTAATGATGTGAAACACCCCAGTGCCCCAGCCCTGCTATGTGATCCAGGTAGCTTAGGCTTTAGGTAACATGAACGAGCTCAGGAGCGGTACATTTTCAAATATGGCAAAGAAAAAAGACCCTTTCCACTCAAATAAATACCATAATTTGGTAATGCTGATATGTTCCCAACTGATTTATGTTATTGCTGATTTAGCACTAGGTTCACTTTAGCAGCCCGGCTCTGATGGATTAAATAGAAGGCCTGAAACTCAAACTGCTGCTCCGGCCTTCCTGCTGTGCTGGTCTAGTAATGGAAAACCTTGACATTGAGTCATGCGATCAATGTTAAAGTGGCCAATCAGAGATCAGACAGGTTGATATGTAAACGTTTGATCTCTTGATTGATGGAAGAGGAGATGTGGCAGGGCCTAGAGCAGTAACTGGGGTCCTCATTAGATGGTCTGAATCCCTAATATTTATTACCAGATGGCAGGTAGTCAAGGCCCAAGTACAACCAAACCTTTTTTGAAATTAGGCTGAGACCCCATTTAGAAGATCCAGCTCACTTCCTGTGTCTGCGACACCAGGACAAAAAATCTGACTTTTTTCAGAGGAATTCCATCAGAGTTTAGATAGAGAACATGTTCTCTTATACTCCGATGGAATTCCGTTGGAATTCCGATGTGAGTTTGGCCAGGCAAAAGCCTGAACGTGTGTACGAGGCTTTAGTAGTACTGAAGAACATTTAGGACAGGACAAGCCAAATGAAACATTCTACTCTAGTACATGGCGCTCAGTATGTCACTTATCTTTGGCACTTTCCAGATCAACAGGTATCCTATAAGAATCCTTTTCTGTATAAAAATGTCAATAATTTAATAGCAAATCACATGTAAATGTATTTTCTACCAGAACAATACCATTGTAATGTTAATACCTATGAGCACAAATTCCCACAAATCCATACATACATCCATACAAAGCAAGATCCATAAAGACATGGATGAGCGAGTTTGGGGTGGAGGAACTTGACTGGTCTGCACAGAGACTTGACCTCAGAACACCTTTGGGATAAATTAGAGCGGATACTGCGAGCCAGGCCTTCTCATTCAACATCAGTGCCTGCCCTCACAAATGTAATTCTGGAAGAATGGTCAAACATTCCCGTAGACACTCCTAAACCTTGTGTACAGCCTTCCCAGAAGAGTTGAAGCTGTTATAACTCAATATTGAACCCTCAGGACTGTCTTAATTAGAGGGCACACCTGGGCACTGCCCAGGGGCCCTAGCTGCATAGGGGGGCCCATGCACTTTGTCCAAAGCAGCTGGTCCTTGAGCCCACCCTTCCCCTGAAATTGCGGGCCCCATGATAGCACTGAGAGTGATAGATAAACAGGGGAGGCAGTCTGCCTCCTACCTACTTGATGTCTGTTTACCTGCACTGTCAATATTGTAGGGGCCCCAGAGCATTGCTTTGCCCAGGGGCCCAAGATGCTGTTAAGACGGCCCTGTAAACCCTATAGACTTATGCTGGCCATACACTCTACGAAGAATTGTCCAAACGAACTTTCGAAAAACGAACATTCAGTCGTGAGCGCAAACGATACTGCCATGTAATGACCGATAAATCGTTCAGTGGACATAAATAAAAAAAATTAGGTTTGTTTTTTTTACAATATCTATTGCAGAACGTTCGGACGAGAAAACACATTAACCTTCATATTTATCGTTCGTTCGGCGATCAGCTAAAAGTAGTTGGATCTGTATGTGCGTTATAATTAATCGAAATTAGTCGATTAACCAATTTAAAAAAAATCCATTAATCGAACACGAAAATTTTAATCAGTAACAGCCCTAAAATTAATACATAAAAAGGACTAAATAGTGTTTTTACCTGTCTTAATTGATTTAGTTTGTTGACTATAGCGGAGCTCTGCCTATTGTTTCTTCATACACATAGTAGCACCAATGCAGCCCATGCTTGGACTTATTGGCCCCTCCTTCTTTTAAAGGAAAACAAGATAAAGAAATTAAAAGCAAAATTATATAATATTTTAGCAACGTGTTTAGAATGTCTGCTTTTTTTTAATTGTCAGCTGAAAAAAAACTATTAGGCCTCGTACACACGATCAAATCTGTCTGCTGGAAATGGTCTGCTAGACCGTTTCAGCAGACAGATTCGATCGTGTGTACGGGCGAGCCGACGGATTTGGCCACCCGACAGATTTCAAAGCATGCTTTGAAATCTGTCGGCTGGGAACCCGTCCGCCCGACATGTCTGCTGGTTAGTACGCTAACCAGCAGACATGTCTTCTCGCACACGCGCCGAATGGTTTCGACGCATGCGCGGAAGTGTTTTACTTCCTGGTGCGGTGACGTGGCGGCGTCACCGCCACGTCAGCGACACGTCAGCGCGCTGTCTGCTGGTGGGGATTTTGGTTTGCTCGTGTGTACACGCGAGCAAACCAAAATGCCAGCAGACAGATTTGTTCAAATCGGTCGGACAGACCGTTTTGAACAAATCTTTTTACTCGTGTGTACGAAATGCGAAAAATGCGAAAAAAAATAATAGCGCTAAATCTCTGTTAATGGGTTTTAACATATTTTGTGTTTTGCATAAAGTTCTTTTTAAATTAGCTAAAAACCCCAGGTGGGTGGCAATGCACGCTAGAGTTTGTTTTTTATTTTCTAAATAGGTTCCTTTAAGCTCGTGCATTGTTGGTTCACTTACCTTTTCCTTCGATTTCCCTTCTAAAAACATTTTCTTTGTCTGTATTTCTTACTTCCTGTTTCTCCTCAGTAAGCTTGCTACCATCATCCGAGTGGTGGTTAGTCAGCCAGAACAGCTTAGTGAGGAGGAACAGGAAGTGAGAAATTCCGACAAAGAAAACATTTTTTTTAGAAGGGAAATTGAAGGAAAAGGTAAGTGAACCAACAACGCACTAGCTTAAAGGAACCTATTTAGAAAATAAAAAACAAACCTTTACAACCCCTTTAAGGGCTCTTTCACACGGAGCGGTCCGTTTTTCGGTCCGCTCCGTGTGTCCGTCGGCTCAGCGGGGGGTCTCCGCTGAGCTGTCAGGCGGACAGGGCGTTCCCCGCACACTGTGCAGGGACCGCCCTGTCTCTCCTCCGCTATCCCCTATGGGGAATCGGATGGAAACGGACCGTCTGTCCGTTTGCATCCGATCCGTTCGGCCGGACGGAAGAAAAATAGGACATTCTTCCGTCCGAAAAAACGGATGCGGATCTGGCGGACGTTAGCGGATGCATCATCCGCTAACGGATCCGCTCCCATAGGGGTTCATTACAAGTCCGTAAACGGACTTGTAATGAACGGACAGGCGGAGCGGACGTGTGAAAGGGCCCTAAGTGAAATATAATAGTCCTTAAATACAAATATTCTTGTGTAAACCCGTGATTAAGTCCACCAAAATATTCTACCCAGTGAAAAAGATATGCAGCAGTAGAAACCTCCACCGTTCTTCCCCATACCTTTTGAAAATGATCCCCATAATGAAGGTCCTATTGCGCTTCTGTATACAGTATATCAACAAGGTCTGTATTGAACCAGCTGGACTTTCCTCAGAGCATTCACTATCCTTCACAGAACTCCCTTCTTGACCAAACCAGCAGTCATCAGTGGCTCAGGTGGTGCAAAATAAGTCAATACTTAAATAAACAAAAAAGTCACGTCCAAGCCTTTACCTATGCGTTTCATCACTCTGACGTAACAAAGGATGCTCCTTGATGATGTCAGAGTGACGAAATGCGTAAGGCATGATTTGGATGGGGATTTATGGAGATCCTTGAGAGAGAGGGAGGTATTTGCAGGCTAGCTGGGCCAATACAGACCTTGTTGATATATATGGAAGAGAAATAGGTCCTCTGTGATGGGGGTCATTTTCATAAGGTGAGGGGGAACAACAGTGGAGGTTTCCATTGCTGCACATCTTTTCCAATCTACAGTGGAACCTTGAATTATGAGCATAATCTGTTCCAGGAGAATGCTCATAATCCAAAGTACTTGCTTATCAAAGTGAGTTTCCCCATTGAAGTCAATGGAAATGAAAATAATTTTTTTCCGCATTGACTTTAATGGCATGCAATACCACATGCGGCCAGAGGCGCGGGGGGGGGGGTCCGGAGAGCCTCGCAAATGGCCGAAAAGGCCTGAGGACACTTCGGCTGACCTCGGCTAAGACTTTCTACCCAAGATTTGCCGAGGTCAGCCGTGCTGTCCTGGGGCCTTTCCGTGCATTTCCGAACGGGGGGGGGGGGAGTTCGGCGACATTCAGCTCTGGCGCCCCCCACCTCAGGCCAAAAGCGATACTGCACACCGCTTTGGCCTGATTCGTGCTCGTTTTGCAAGAGAACACTCGCAAACCGAGTCACGATTTTTTAAAATACAGTGCTCGTATTGCAAAACGTTCATTAACCGCGTTACCCGCAATCCGAAATTCCACTGTATATAGTATTTTGGTCGACTAAGGCCTGGTTCAAACCTATGCGTTTTTTAGTGCATTTTCAGTTTTGCAGAAACACACTACAGTCCATATAACCTGGTTTTCTAGATGTAGTTCACATGGAAAGGGCCAGGGACTTTTTTCTGGTTTTTGGTTCCATAGACTTCAATGGATCAAAAACGTGTATTAAAAAACGTAAAATGCACCCGGAATATGCAAACTGCAACCTGCATAGATGTGAACCAGGCCTCAAACACAGATTAACACATATATATTTGTATTCATTAAAGTGGATGTCTCAATGTAGAGAACAAGATTTCCTATCACCTGTGCCCAGTCTTGCAACACAGAGTTAATCCAGCGCTGAGCAATCCTCTTTTTATTGTTCAGTGAAATAAAACAGACTTCCCTATAAAGACCAAAGTCCTTGCTTGAGTGACAGGTTACTTACATATCTCGTGCACTAGCTTGCCGACATGCACAGCTTCTTGTCTATGTTTATTCTGATGGCTGTTCACACTGAAAAACATTTAATCAAAACACAGGAAAGACAGCCAATCCTGCGAGAGCTGGAGGGGAGCGGAGAGGGGAGGGGAATGTGAATTGTGCACTTTACACAGGGCCGTCTTTACCATAGGGCAAACAGGGGCAGCTGCCCAGGGCTCTGTCACTGTTAGGGGCCCAAAGCAGAGCCGCCCATTAAGCCCCTGTGATGCCCACAAATCAGCGCTGAAAATCATCAGCGGCACGCAGTAGTGCTTTCCTTCCCAGTGTTTTAAAATGTACAGCACCCCTGGCTTCCCTTTAGACGTGCACTTCTCCCTTCCTGCCACTGGGTGCTGCTTTTATATAAAAGTGAATTAGAATGTAATTTTATAGCATCCTCAGTTTGCTCTTCCCGAGGCTGACTTATTTTTAATGTCCTGCTCCTCAAGGTATGTCACTGTTTGCTATATTGTAAATAGAAGTTTTCTGTAGAGTGTGCCCAAAGTCTTTATAATATTTGATGCTTCACTGCAGGCCTGGCCGTTTTTTTTTAAAAGTTCCTGTATTTTACACATGGCATGGCATGGGGTCACAGCACCGTCTGTCCATTCTGCTTTAGCACCATGGGACCCCAGGCCATGCCATGTGTAAAATACAGGAACTCTTTAAATTACAGACCAGACCTGCAGTCCAGGCTGAGTAAGGCCTCAGAGCACATGGCATTACTGTCTGTATTTAACTGCTTGATGGGCTTATTTTGGGCCTGGATGGTTCACATGTATGTGTTTTGGCGGCCCACATTTGCGCAGGCACAGCAGCCCATTCATTTGAATGGGCCGCCATGCCTGCGTTTCCTGCAAAGAAAAGCGTATGCCTCATGTAATAGGCTGCGCACACGGCACACCTATGCCCATCAAGCAATGAAATACAGCACTGTCTGTCCATTCTGCTGTCTGCTGTGACTTATCTGCAGTTCCTGCACTGTCAAACTTGCTGCATTTTTAGACGTTTAGGTCACGCTTTTAAAGACACAGTGCATTTGTGTGTGCAAGAACTGCAGGTAAGTAGCATGGTGCAAAAGCAGAATGGATTTCAAGGCAACTGTATTTTTAAAATGCTGAATGCACCTTTTTTCTGCAGGAAAACACATACATGTGAACCAGCCAGGCCCAAAATAAGCTGGAGGGGGGCCCAAAAAAATGTTTGCCCAGGGCCCAAACCATATTAAAGACGGCCCTGACTTTACAGAAGCTGTGCATGTCTGCAAGCTAGTGCACAAGATATGTAAATAACCTGTCACTCAAGCAAGGACTTTGGTCTTTATCTGGAAGTCCGTTATATTTCACTGAACAATAAAAAGAGGATTGCTCAGAGCTGGATTAACTGTGTGGCAAGACTGGTCACATATGATAGCAAATCTTATTTTCTACATTGTGACATGGATTTACATCCACTTTAAAGGGGTTGTAAAGGTACAAGTTTTTTTACCTTCATGCATCCTAGTTTTTACCTTCATGCATCCCGTTGTACTTACCTGACCGTTCGAATCTCCCGGGCGCGTCCACGTCGTCCTCTTCGGTTCCCAGCCTGGCCGTTGATTGGCTAGGCTGGGCGAATTGATAGCAGCGCAGCCATTGGCTAGCGCTGCTGTCAATCAGGGCGGATGACGGGGCGTGCTGGGGGGCGGAGCCGAGTGATACAGTCGGCGGCTATGGCCTCGCATGAAGAGAGAAAACTTTTGCGAGGAGGAGCCCAGACAGCCGCCGAGGGACCCCAGAAGACAGGTTTCCGGGCCACTCTGTGCAAAACGAACAGCACAGTGGAGGTAAGTATCACATGTTTGTTATTTTTTTTTAACAAAATCCCTGACTTTAGTGTCCCTTTAACTGTTACATTTTATGCACAGAAATATACTACACACTGTTTGTTTGATATGTTTATTATTTAGCCATTTATGCATATATAATTTAAAAGCACATTCTATTCACATATTCATGCTGGTATTTGTAGTTTCTACCCAGCTGTTTGATATGTGTGGCTGTGCTTTGGTGGGACAGGAAAGGCCCACAGAGGGGACAATCATATTGTTTTTTGCATGCTTTCCCTCCCTGCATGTCCAGACTTCACCATAAGATAAGATCTCGCAATCTTCAATTTAAAAACATTTCAAAACTTTACTGAGATTAGCCAAGCACACCATTGTGACATAATGTATATTGCATCACTTCTGCTTCTAGTCCAATGAATCATCACAACACTTCTCTTTTAAAGAGAATTCAAAATTTAAAAGGTGGAGTCCCTCATGAATTTTTTATTTTTTTTGGTCCATCGTGAGCTACAGCACCTATTGAGGACAACAGTAGGTGAGCATGCATTACAAAAATGTCTCAACACACATTGATAACTCATGTAAAAATACATAAAAGCAGAAAGTGTGAATCCAGCCTTAGGGCTTGTCCACACCAATACTGTTGGGCTACATTGGGTGGCCTTGCAATGGACCCTGAGCTTGCTTTTATCACTCCCTGGCCGTCCACGTGAACGAACCATAAGGCCGCGTACACACGGCAGAGAACCTCGACGGGCAGAACACATCGTTCCGCCCGTCGAGGTTCTCTGTCGGCCGTCGAAATCGGCGACCCGCCCGTCGGAAATGGCAACCAGCCATTCATCCAGACGGGCCGTCGAGCAAATAGAGAGCGTGCTCTCTATTTCTGCTCGACGGGATTCCCGACGGGAGGCTCGCCAAGAGCGTACACACGGCTGAGGTCCTCGCTGGAATGCAGCTTCCAGCAAAGGTTCTCGCTGGTTTCCAGCGAGAACCTCGGTCGTGCGTACGCCGCCTGACTGCTTTGCAGGGTGTGAAGTAGCAGTTTAAAAAAATAAATAAAAAATAACTCTAAAGAGCTAAAAGATACCATAGAACAGTGATGGCGAACCTTGGCACTAGGGTTGTCCAGATACCGATACTAGTATCGGTATCGGGACCGATACCGAGTATTTGTGGGAGTACTTGTACTCGTGCAAATGCTCCCGATGCCTAAATAGAATACTTTTTTGTATTTATCAACGTGTTCCGTGAAAATTCTTTGAGTTTTTTACTACTGCGTGACAAGAAAATAAAATTTTTTTATTCATTTTTACTCTTTTAGGGCTCATTTCCACTGGCGTTTTTACAGCCACTTTTCTGAGCGTTTTTTGCAGCTTAAAAACGCCTGTCCATGTTAGTCTATGGCCTCATGCCCACCATGATGTTTTTGAGCTGTAGATGGCTAAGCTGCAAAAAAAACGCGGGACCAGTGCGTTCTGAAGCTCCAGCAATAGAGCTGCAAAAACGACAGACATTAAAAAACGCCCAAAAACGCGCATAAACGCGGCTGCGGCGTTTTTAAAGCTCCAGCTCCAAAAAAAAAAAAAAATTTTTTTTTTTTTTTTTTTTTTTCTAAAATAAACATGGACAGGCGTTTTTAAGCTGTAAAAAACATGGCTGTAAAAACGCCAGTGGAAATGAAGCCTTATAATGTCTTGAGTTAGAGTTCTTCATAATTCTAAAAATATCCTTAGTCTGTATTGTGGTTTGAAAACTGTCACATGACATTTAAAAAAAGTATCGGTATTCGGTATCGGCGAGTACATGAAAAAAAGTATCGGTACTTGTACTCGGTCCTAAAAAAGTGGTATCGGGACAACCCTACTTGGCACCCCAGATGTTTCGGAACTACATTTCCCATAATGCTCATGCACTCTGCAGTGTAGTTGAGTATCATGGGAAATGCAGTTCCAAAACATCTGGGGTACCAAGGCTCGCCATCACTGCCATAGAAGGACAAGAATGGGAGTATAGCCTCATATGAAAATAAATACTAAATAAATAAAAGCGTACCATCATCCCGGTTAATTACCATAGAAGGATAATAACCCCCAGACTGGTGGCATTAGGAACTATGAAACATGAAGGGCTGGAGATGAGAATCCAAACTGTTGGTGTCGGTGCACAGGGAATGATTGGTTATGTAGGGCTTGGTCTCTGCTTTGTATCATAAATGAAAATTCTCTATTAAAATCCTTTAAGAAAGAAGCATACTGCACAGATTTTAAAGTGTACCTGTCACCTGTAACATAGAAGTGGAAGTAGACATTTTCTGGGCCAGCATTAAAATGAACAGAAGAATAACATTATATGCAAAGTCAGGGTGATGCCATTAGCTGTGATAGACTCACCCGGGACAGAGATTTTTGGAGGGGACTGAATGCTAGTCTCTTGCCTACTGACTATGGGCCCTGGCATTTGAGGAACCTACAAGCATTTAGGATAAGGTGACCAGATTTTTAAAATTAAATCCGGGGCCATATTTTTTTTTTTACTAGTAATGGCGGCAATCAGTGACTCTCTGTCCGCCCGCCTTACAGCCTGTCAACTCATACTCCTAGGGCCCCTGGCTACTACTGAAGAAATATTCCCTCCGCTCCGACCGGCACATGATCATCAGAAAGGGCCACAGATAATGGAAAAAAAATACACCCCCCTAAGCTAGTAAGAGTGGCGGAGCGGGGGTGTGTAATTCAGAATTGTATTTTTTTTTATTCTGCACTGGCTGTCTTTGTAATTGCCCCAGCCCCTATTCAAATCCAATCCAGGGACAAAACCGGGGACAGACTTGGTTCGGGGAGTCCTCAATCCGGGGACTGTCCTCTGAAACCGGGGATGTCTGGTCACCCTAATTTAGGAAGATGTTCTGTTATGCAATGCAAAAGGACATTATTAAAAAGGCCACGATGGTCTCTGCCAGTGTGAGACTCATAGCAGATGCTGATGTCATCGGCAAGCCCCCCCCGGCCATAATGTGTTTATTGTAGGTAGGTCTGCTATTGTGTGAAGGTGTTCTGTGTTTATACTTATGATAATGTGTATTGTAGTTTGTGAGCTAGGAGACGACAAGTCTGACCTGAAAGGCCAGACATGTGAGTCACCTAGGCTGGTTAAATGACTAGCTAATTAGCTCATGTTCATTTATGTTTCTGGTTACAGTTTGTATTGTTCGGGTAATATGGTCAGAAGGGGGGAACCTCCTTCTCAAATATATATTCTTGTTCAAATAAACAGTTCCAGCTTTGCGGCCAAACGAGTCCTGCCTAGTTCTTGGTTGTAATATGCGGCTATAATATTTAAAGCAGGGGTTCACCTGCAAATTTGTTTTTTAAAAGCCAGCAGCTACAAAAACAGCAGCTGCTGATTTTTAAAAAATTAACACTTACCTGTCCAGCGCATCTGCCGAAGCCGAGCGGTAGCTTGGCTCTCGGCTTCTCCCGCCGCCATCCTCGGTAAGGGAATTGGGAAGTGAAGCGCTGCGGCCACACTCCCCGGTTACCTACTGCACATGCGCAAGTCGCGCTGTGCAGTTCCACTGGTCCCCGTTGTGTTCTGGGAGTGTTTCCCAGAACACAACGGGGGGGTGACATGGAGGGGCCGGACTTCCGCTGGAGTCTATACCCCGAAGTGTTGCAGATACCTGTTTTATACAGGTATCTGCACCCCCCCCCCTCCCCTGAAAGGTGTCAAATGTGACACCGGAGGGGGGGAGGGTTCCGAAAAGCGGAGGTTCACTTTTGGGTGAACCTCCGCTTTAATATCTATATTCAGACTGGAGGAAGCGGTATATGACTAAAGCACTCCAGTGGAGTGTAAAAAGTTTACATTAGCAAACTGTCAGTTTCAAAATTTTATTTTTTAGGGCAAAGCAGGAAAGGAAAGCCGACATTTGATTACTTGCAATGGTCATTGATGGTTATTTTTGCCTAATGTTGCACATGTTAGACATAGGCATATGCAAGAGTGCTGACAGGGTAATCCCTCCTGCCGAGCTATTGTCTTCTTCCAGCCGGGAGAATACAGTGATTATCGCTAGTGGCTATAGCAGCCGCTTGCGATAAGTGCAAATGATTCCAGCAGGCCTGTTTGTACCCAAGGTGATCAATTGATCAACTTGGTTCATTTAGCTTACTCATTAAAAGTACGAATTTTGGTCGGTTCCTGCTGAACCAGCCAAGATTCCAACCAAGTATGGCTGGCCTTAGACATTCTACCAGTTTATCAGAACAAATGAAAGGTGATTATGGGCCTGTGTCAACCATTTTTTGGTCACTTCAGGGGAGTTTTGCATTATCTTACAAGTCTTTGAGAAAGCAAATGCCACTTGAAACGGGTCAACTGCAAGCCAGATGGAGGCCAACTGCAGGTCAAATGCACCATTCATTGATCTCTGAATGATCTCAGAAAAATCTCAAACGGATGTCAAACTGGTGCCATTGAAACAAGCTCAAAGCCCATCCACACAGGCACTTATTCTGGTTGGTCTCTAATAATACTGAACTTTGCTTTAGTCCATCCTGAGCTGGTCCTTATAGCCCTGCTTTGTTTATTCTCCAAGGACTCCTGCTGCAATATGTCTTCAACAGAGGTCCCAGTGCCACCCTTTGCAAGAAGGTCTCGCCCTTGTTGGATGGTAAATTAATGAATTTAGTTTACGTTGCACAGAAAGAGAATAAAGGGGTAGAATGTTACTACTCTACTTGACTTTCTGTTAGATGTGTTGCTGGAAGAAAAAGGCAGCACTTGAGTCTTTGCCCCTGGAGTCCCAAGATTCTTAATATGGTACGCTAAAGTACTGGGTTAAATACTGTTAGTAGTTATCGTATTAATTTAATTCATTATGTTTTACCATCAAAACACCACTGCTTAAAGCGGATCTCCCACGCCAAAAACATGTTTTTCTTAATGGCTATTTAAAAGGTTAATGCCCCTAATTAGCTGAACTCACGTTTTTTGTCTCCCGCGGCCGCTCCGCTGCCATCCTGTGCGAAATAACAAGTTATATTCCTCCTTCCGTTTAGGTTCCATTTTAACTGTGGGCATAAGCCCACAGATCGGCACTTCCTTCTTCTGGTGGATGCTGATGTCCCAGCATCCACCGCTCGATGCGCACGAGCAACGCAGAGCAGCTGCTTGAGCGTCTGTGTTGCCATGACAACGGCAACCTCCTTCCTTTGTTTATGCCGCGCGTCACTTCCTGCCTAGGAAATAGCGCGATATTTGATCACACGGCTGCGCAGTTTACACAGGGAGCTATGGAGAGACGCTCCCAGAGCGCACTGCATGGAGCAGGAAGCGACGCAATGCCCGGAGAATTCCCGCAGTGAGCCAGACCGGAAGGCAGTCTACTGTACAGGTACTGTACAGATTTACTTTTAAAAAAACATCAGTTTTGATAATGTCATGCAGCGGCAGTGTAATTAAAGAAATGTTAGAATTAGTGTGGAGATCCGCTTTAAGCAGTTTCCACACCCAAATCTTTTACGTTTCTGTATGTGAAAAGGGCCCCTGACTACGAGTTTATAGATACAATAAAAGTTTTGTTTTACTTTTCCATAGAATACATTTTACTCTGGCTTTATTCAACTTTTTATACAAAAGCAGTAAGTGCCGATCCAGAAAAGACAGGTATTTTCTGTAGTAGATTGC
The DNA here is from genome assembly GCA_029574335.1 of Rana kukunoris. Classification (NCBI taxonomy): domain Eukaryota; kingdom Metazoa; phylum Chordata; class Amphibia; order Anura; family Ranidae; genus Rana; species Rana kukunoris. The sequence continues at coordinate 139,123,375 of CM056058.1, forward strand.
ATAGTCATCTGTTCAGATTTATGAGCCTCAAAGGCTGGTACGTTATTTTCCACTACTTGAATACTGACATGGCTGTTTTCTTACTTTTTAGCACCATAATTTGTATATAAATTGTATATAAATTAATTTGCACTGTCTGTAAGGAATTGGCACTGACACATTCAACACATGATATTTTGGTGTTCATTTATTGCCTAAATAAATACTACTCTTATGGTAACCTAACCCCTAAACCGCAAACTAACTCCCAACCATAGCCATCAACCTTAACCCCTAATCCTTAATCTGGCTCTCAACCATGATCATCAACAAAACCCTTGACCTAAATCCAACCATGACCTAATCAACCTAGCCCCTAACCCCCCATCTAACTCCCAGCTTCATTTCAACAATGGAAGAGAACTGCAAAAATTGATTAGGCGCTTGTTGAAGTGAATCAATAGGAGTGTTGATTTAGATGTCAATCGTATGGGTCATAGCTGCTGGGAAATAAGTCCTGGGAAAGAGTACTCAAAAGAAGCTCCAAGAAATTGTTCCAATTAGCATTTAGATCCAGATATATTGGTCTATGAATAGATAGGATGTGATGGATACATAGCCTGATGACACATCAACTTCTATAACACCACAAACTTTGTTGCAGATTCCTATTTGTTATTCTGAAGAAATCCCTCTGTGTTTCTCTATGCCTCTGTTCTGAGTGGATCTAATGGGAGTGGTTTCATAATTAACTGTCAGGTGTGCAGCAGCATGTCACTAATGAGAAAATCTGCTGGGCCTTCCTATTGAACGTATCTCAAATTTTTGTTGCAGGGGATGCCTGGAAGCAGACTTCTAAGAAAATTAGTGAGCCAATCACACAAGCAGGAAATTATGTTTCTGGGGAGTGGTCAGTACACACTCTGGGCCACGTAGCCCGGCGTAACTCTCTGCCGGGCGTAGCGTATATCATTTACGCTACGCCGCCGTAAGTTAGAATGGCAAGTGCCGTATTCACAAAGCACTTGCGTCCTAAGTTACGGCGGCGTAGCATAAATGGGCCGGCGTACGCGTGTCTAATTCAAATGGGGAAGAGGTGGGCGTGTTTTATTTAAATTATTCGTGACCCGACGTAAATTACATTTTTTTTTAACTGCGCATTCGTCGTCCGTGGAGGTATACCACTGCGCATGCGCGAAATCACGTTGCAAATAGTCAATGCTTTCGACGTGAACGTAACTTACGCAAAGCCCTATTCGCGAACGTTTTACGCACAATATACTTCCACCTTTGAGCCTATGTAAGGGTAATCCAGTGAGGAGGGAGTTGCAGTGGTCCATGTGAGAGATGACCAGGGAGTAAATTAGAAGCTTAGTGATGGATGTAGAAAAATCTGACAGGCTGGTTGTACCCAAGTCAATCAATCGACGTTAACGACGGAAAATTCTGCGCTGTCCCGACGTCCATACTTAACATTGCATACGCCTCTATAGAGCAGGGGTAACTTTACGCCGGACATACGCTTACGCAAACGACGTAAAAATAATGGGCGTACGTACGTTCATGGATCGGTGTATCTATCTCATTTGCATATTTTACGCTGAACATCTACGGAAGCGCCCCTAGCATCCAGCGTCAATATGCAACTAAGATACAATGGCGTAATAGACTTACGCCAGTCGTATTTTAGCGTAATTCCGGCATATCTTGTTTTGTGAATACAAAACAAAGATACGCCGGCGCAAATTTGAAATTATGGCGGCGTATCTGGAGATACGCCGTCGTAATGCTTTGTGGATCCGGCCCCTAGTGTACAAAACCACTCCAGGTAGCCATAATGCAATGCATTCTTAGAAAATTACAGTGGCTGCAGATTGAAAAGGAAAGGTAATTTTTAATCAAATTTAATTACAATATGACTAGTCTTGCAATTATATGCGCTATATTATTTTTTCTTTATTTGCCATTTTTTTCCCCATGAAAGTGGAGTTATCCTTTAAATAACGAGACTACTTTGTGAACATTTTCTGACACACAGGCAGGTCCAAGATAGATGGAAGGAAAGACATGCTGGTAGGTTAATTGTATCCTGTCTAAATTGGCCCTAGTATATGCATGAATGTGTATTAGGGACCTTCGATTTTAAGCTCCTTGAGGGCAGGGACTGATGTGATTGTACAATGTATATGTAAGTCGCTGCATAAATTGACGGCACTATACAAGTACCTAAAATGAAAACAAAAATTATAATAAAAATAATGTCCGCACCTCTCAGGAGCCATTTACAGCCCAGTAATTTTACCTTCACTTTTGACTCCAAAGCATTTTGCCAAAATTCCCGAAATTTGACCGAAATCTCCTGATTTTCAGGAAAATGAAAACTCTCAATTTCACTCATCAATAGTCCAATACCTTTAGCACCACTAATATGATGCTGTTAATAGCAGTGCTAATAATATCACTGAGACAAACATTGAACCTGTCCAAACAAAACCATACTGTAATATGTCAAGGACAACAATTATGGCAGCAAAAACCACCCACACACAAATATCGGCAGCAGATGTCACTGATCCACATAAAGGCAGTATTTAAAGTTATCTACAGATATTAGATGGCAATGGGTGATCTGACATATAAAGAGGGGAGCACTGCGGGCATTAGATATCATCCGGAAAACAGCATTTATAAATGGCCAACAATCTCTATTGTCTGTAAGCACCTTACAGTGGATCTCTAGACCCAAATCTTTTATTCTAGTTTTGGGAATGGTTAGAACCTTTTTATTATTTTTTTTACAGCTGTCTGTGTCTCTATGGGGAAGTCTTCTCTTTAACGTCCTAGTTAGGTCCTCAAGACCTAATAGGATTGCTTTAGTGGTGTTATCCCTGGCTTCCCTACCAGGGATAAAACCTACCTGATCGATCGATACAAGTTTAGGAAGCAGCGGAAGCAGTCGATTAGCCAAAATTTTCGTGTAGAGCTTTACATTGACATTCAGTAAAGAGAAGGGGTGAAAGTTGGAGACAAGAGTGGCGTCTCTACCTGGTTTAGGGATCAGTGTAATGTGGGCTTCTAGCAAATCATTATTGATAGGGGGGAGAGAGAGTGTGTAAAACGCTTTCACAAATTTAGGGATCAGTATATCAGTGAAGGCTTTATAATAGCTGGCCGGTAAATCGTCTGAGCCCGGGCTCTTTCCCGCTTTCAATTGTTTTAAGGCCAGGAGGGCCTCTTTGGTCGTAATAGGCATGTCTAAGTGCATCATATCTTCCGATGGGACGGAGAAAGGTCTATATTTGGTCAGGAAGTCGTCAATGAATTTTGTACGGTCCAGAGGGATCTCCATCGTATGTGATTTGGGCAAGTTGTACAGGTTAGAGAAGTATTGGACGAAGTGTTGGGCGATACATTCGGTTTTGGTAACAGTGGCCCCCGCTGGGGAAGTGATAGCGTGTATGGTGTGGGTCGATTTGTTTTTGCAGGGCTGTCGCCAAACGTTTCCCCGCCTTATTGCCGAATTCATAGAATAGTTTGTGGGTAAGAGCGTATTTACGTTTTAACGTTATCTGGAGTTCCCCCAGTAATTCTTCCCTAGCTTTCAAGAGGTCAGTATGAGTTTGGTTTGCAAGCGTAAGTTTGTGAGCACGTTCGAGAGTTTTAACCCGATCGAACAGTTCAGTGATGCAGGCTTTCCTGAGTTTGTGTCGTTTGGCCATTAAAGACAGAAATTTCTCCCCTAATTACGCATTTATGAGCCGCCCATAAAGTGATTGGGGATATGTCTGCGGTGTCATTGTCTGCAAAATAGTGGGAGAGGCTATCAGATAGTATTCGTGAATTTTCCGAGTCCAACAGTAGGGAGTCGTCCAGTCTCCAGATCATGGATCTGGCTCGGTGCACTGGAAGCACCAAGGACATAGTTATTGGCTCAAGACCTAATAGGAGGTGAGAGGAGATCACTCCAAAGGAAAGACCCCAGCTGCCACCAAAACAGCTGTTCCCAGTGGAAGGCTTCTTCTCACCTTTTGTTCTGGTGGCAATTGCAATGCCGCGTACACACGACCGTTATTCATGTCATGAAAAGAAACAATGTTTTTCTCTATGTGATTTGTCGTGATTCCTCTCAAGCCTGCCTTGCATACACACGTTTGTCAAAAAAAGTGCTTGAGCAAAGCTGGGTGACGTACAACACATACGACGGCACTATAAAGGGGAAATTAAAGGTGAAACTAAAGCGCTAGCCAACAGTGAATCAAAAACAATATAGACCAGTGAAAATGAATTAAAATTAAAATTAAAAATTAATTAAATGCAGCGCAAATCTGACATGTGCTAACAACAAAGAATGGGTATTAAATAAAGTGATGAGTGCAACTAAACTAAACTATAGAGAACAAACACCACTCCTATATGTAAACAATACTATAAAGGGGAAGTTCTATTCGAATGCCGCCACCCTTTGGGCTGCTTTTACTAATTTCCCAGTCTCATAACTTGCTTCTGAGCATGCACGTTTTTTCCTCCATCGTTAAAGCAGAAAAAATAAAGCAGGTTCTAAATTTTTATTGCCCATTTTTCGCGTTGAGAAAAATGCCCTGGAGCCTACACACAACCATTTTTTCACAACCAATGTAAAAAAATAGAATTTTTTTGTCATGAAAAACGGTCGTGTGTATGCGGCATAAGATTTTGGATTTTCCATTACTTTTGGCAGAAAAAAATGCTCATATAGAGCGTTTTTGTACAGTCGTTTAGAAGCGTTTAGCGTTTTCTCTGCTTGAAAATTCCCCTCTAAAAAATGCAAACCAGAGATGTTTATTTTCTGCCTCTAAATGTTGAACTTAAAATATGCCTCTGAAGCCTCCTACACACGACTTGGTTTTCCTGCCAGGAAAACTGCGGGGAGAGCTTTTGGCCGTGAAAACCGTGCATGTGTATGCTTCCTCGCAGTTTTCCCGACAGGAAAATAGAGAACCTGCTCTCTATTTTCCCGGCAGTTTTAAACCCGGCAGTTTTCCTATGGGGAAACACTGCGAGGGAACATACACATGGCCAGGACTCCCGGCCAAAGCTCTCCCTGCAGTTTTCCAGACTGGATACCTGGCCGTGTGTACACAGGGAAACTTACCGAGCAGGTTCTCTGGGTTTCCCAGAGGGATTCCCGGCGGACTTTATACCGCCAGGAATCCCGGTCCTGTAAACAGGGCTTTAATGTCCTAATATGCATGGACACATAGGATAACACTGAGCTGCTTCTACATGCAAAATGCAAAACTCCTGTGGAAGCGACAATTAATAAACCCAATGTGCATGGAGCCTAATTCTGTTGAAATACTGGGCATCATATAATTTCTATAAATGCAAATTTTGCTTAGCAATAAAACGGAAGAACATTGTTTCCGTTTTATTAACAAGCTTTGGTTGCATTTTGAGGCTGAATAATAGCATTTTACAGTAATTTTCGTAAGATGCCAACAACAGAGAGCACCAAAAGTGCCAAAAAGTGGCAGCTGTACTGACCAATGGGATATACAGTCAAAGGTGTTTGCAGCCCTTTTGCATTAGGGTGTGCACCCCAAAGCTCAAACACACATCTGTGTTTGTGTATATACTTTATAACACGGTTTACTATGCTTCATTTGTGTATGAACACAGTGAGTGATCGGTAACGATCACTCACTGTGTTCATTTACAAAAGGAAGGGGCCAGTAAATGACATAGGGGCCAAGGCAGCAGGGGGAGTCTGTGCCACATTGGGTGTTTAGGGTGTGCGGACACCTATGTGTACAGTATGGCACTGCTGCCATGCTTAACACATTCCCCTCTCAATTCCAGGAAAGGGATTACATTAAAAAATAAGACATGATTAAAAAGACCACCTAGGAAGCAATGAAGGCTTGCAGCTGACCAGAAAGACAGACCTTGATTAAAGGAGAATAGGTAGCATCTCCCCCCCTCCCCCCAGTTCTTTGATTGATATTGATAAGGATTGCAATAGTCATAGAGAAGCCTCCCGTCTGCATTACTGGAATACCCCCACAAGGCATCCACTGCCAACAAGTGCATCCTACCTTATGAAATGATAAGACAGGTCTAATTGTGTTGGTTTACTGCAAGAACATGAAGGTTGTAGCTGGGCCCTCTAGACATCCACCAGGCCCTAGGCTCCTGCCTCCTTGTGGAATATTTGGCTCTGTGATAAAGCACCACCGGCAAAGATACCCTTCATAGTGACATCACCAAATGACACAATTCTATATACATCTATGAATTTGGAAGGCTTATAGTTCTACTACTGGTACCATTCAGATGAATGCATGAACACTGAGATTTGATTGGTTGCTGCATTTTTGCATTGACAACAATAAAGGCTAGTCTGCTTTGTGCTCCCCTATGAAATAAGCCCCCAGGTGTTCTACAGGTGCAAATAAAATAAATTAGATCCCATCAGTAATACTGATACCGACAAGACACAAGGAAGCAGCATTATTATTAATACATATTTTCACCTCAGAACATACATTCCATCATTTCTCTACAAGCCCCCCAATGAGCCTAGCGGGCCGTCTTGACTGATGATTGCATTTGATTACATTGAAAATAAAGAGGTAGTTAGTTTACTCTGTGACGCCATCGGAGATGTGATCTGTCAGTGCAGATTTGCATGGCTTTGGCACGTTTGAATCCCTGATTTCCTTGACGTCACAGACACCATGGCTACAGCTCGATCCATCGCTGCCATTGAGCGCGCTGGTAGATGCGCTTGGTTGCATCTCACCGGTCTCCGGGGGGCTGGATTCTGTGGGGGGCCCAAGCTCCTCTTTGGACGGTAAGCGGGAGAGCAGAGATATTGCGTAATCTGCAATAATGCCACCAAGATCTAACTGGCAGGCCTGGTCGAATTCTCTGAAACCGACATTTGCATTAGCCTCGCAAACCACAAACGAACCGTTGTCGTCCAGGAGAAGGTCAATGCCACATATATCCATTCCCAGGATGCTAGACACTTGCATAGCTAACATTTTTCCTTGTTCACTGAGAGGGAAGGTGGCACCCACACCGCCTGTAGGAAATAAAAAAAAAGATAAAGTTACATTTTTTGATGGCTGTTTTGGCATGAAAAAAGGTCGAGGATAACTGAATGCAACTTACGTAACCCTCAGATTCCACATAAAGCTCACTGCACACCTAACAAATATCTGTTATATGGTGCTGTGCTATTGTGTCCAACAGCAAATCAAACATTTGCTGAAATGTCCTTCCAGTTCAGGCCTTTCCACCTATAAAAGTTTTTTTTTTAAATCTGTGTAGTTGTTGATCTCTCTAGCGCCGCCCTTTTCAACCAGGGTGCAATAGCACCCTCAGGGAGCCTTTAGGATTCTTCCAGGGTGCCTTGGCAAAATGCCTAAAAACTGGCCAAAAAATGTATATGGCACGTGGAAGAAGACTGCCTTTTAGTTACACAAATCCACAGGTTTTCATTGTACACTATTACAACCTTCATGCTGCCAGCATCCTAACAACCAATGACATCATCAGTTGATAAGGAGGATGTCAGTCGCCAGAATAGATTCCTTGTTTGACCCTACCCTGCCCCTTTCTAACAGTGTTGGGGTCACATTAGCTAAGTGAGGGAGAAGAGAAACATTGGAATACTAGTCAGTACCAATTTGCAAAAGTGTATTTGCTTTCGAAGAATAAATCACCTCTAATGTTGGGTGTCCTACATGTGTGGATGTTGCTGCATTATGTAAAACTATTGGAATAGTTTTTTTTTTTTTTCACAAGAAGAATTGGAATAGTTTTTACATTTTAGAATGGGGCACCTCAAGACTGTCCATAATTTTGGGGGGTGCCTCGAGGTTGTCCATAATTTAAAAAGGGTGCCTTGACTGAAAGTAGTTTGAGAAACACTGCTCTAGTGCACTCCTTCTGTGGTTTAGATGTAGTCTCATCTGAGTTCCTTGACTCTACAAAATGATCCTCTTGAGGAAGTCACGTGATCAGTGACGAAACGTGTAGGGGAGGTGCTACAGATAATGCTGAAGGTCTTTGTTAAAGCTAGAGGAGGGTCATTTATTGTAAAGGAGGCTTTCTGGAGCAAATAAAGTGGTAATACATTGTGGAAATATAGGAGGCAATGGTGTTAATGTGAGTGTTATTCTACATAGTATGAAATAAATAATATTTTTAAGGGGATAAAGCACTATATTTGCCTTTTACTACTTTGTTTGTGGGTTGAGTGGAGGAGAAGACTGGAGAGTGCCTAAAATAAAAAGATGCTGGTCTTGAAACATCAGGAAGGCTCTTTCATTATGCAATCCAGAGGAGGGCACACCTGGTGGAGGGTGTTGAATTTAAAACGCACCGTTTGATGCATGTCACAAATGTACTTTCGCAGCATTGTTTGTGAGTAATAGTCTGCATAAAGTTCTTGTTGTTTAATGGTTGGTTGAGGATAAGACACTATTTATTTCTCTCTGCTGAGTAAAACTACAAGAGAAGGAGGATTTAAAGGGGCATTACTGTTTTACTATCTGTCAATCAACATGATTTGGAGGGATAATATGAATGCATAGAAGGCTATATGAAATAGCAACCAGGTGAGGGCACATGTGGTGATTGTGACACTGATGGGATTAAAAGCTTTTCTCTGAACTAAACAATAAAGCACAATCGTTTTTTATATTATGTGAGTAGTATTTGAATGGGATTGTGGTGTTAAAAGGATAAGGCACTATATCGTTTTTCTTTTTTCATATGTACTCTCAGTTGAGGAGAGAAAGAGAGTGGAGAGGATTACAGAGTGAAGAGATTTGTTTGATCGATCTGCTGATACAAGTGGGACTCTTAATTAAAGTTATATTTGACCCTACCTTTTTGTAGGGTCAAGGAATTCAGATGAGAGTACATCTAAACCACAGTAGGAGTGCACCAGAGAGATCAACAATCACACATGTAGCACCCTCTAGTGTTGAGAGTAAGAAAAGCCCATTCTGGCCAGGAATAACCTGAGTCATTGAATTGGGTCAGGGTTACTAGATGCCAAGGCTGTATGACTCATCCTGGCAGCTCTCTGGTGCCTCCCAATGCTGTCTGGAAGGTTGGAGTTCCTTCTAGAACTAGAGGGCGGGGATTAGGAGGCGCTGCCATTAATATTAATGGGGCCTGAGCCAATACTCAGAGGTGGTCTGCCACGGGGCTGGGACACCCCCATAATTAGACATGGGCCATACCAGCAAGAGGGTTGGATGAAAGATGGATAAGCAGTGCTGATGAGAGGGTGTCAGTAGCTTTGGAGGGACCCCTTACAGGGGGGGGGGGGTGCCCTGACCTGGGCGCTCAGGGCAGCTGGCCTGGAAGGATCCTAAAATAGAAGGCAGTGGAAGGATTCATGCTGGAAAGTTAGCGGCAGGGCTTTTTTTCTGGGGGAACTTGGTGGAACTCAGTTCCACCACCTTTGGCTCAGACCATTTGGTGCCCGCTCACCACAATCACTTGTGAATACAGAAGTCTGGTTTCTGTGTTTACAAGTGACTGCTTTGTAACCCCCTGAACTCTGCACACTGTATGTAATGCAATTCTGGTATTTAATGCCCCTTTAAGATCCTTCTACTGTTTGTGAAATCTGAACGGGTCGTGGTTGAGTTCCTGCACCTATTTTCTGAGAAAAAAAGCTCTGGTTAGCGGTGAGTAGTAAGTAGATCAGCACGGTGCAGGGATAGGCAAGGGTAGAGACTGCCATCTGCAGCAGATCTCTCTTGAAAATGTAGTGCCAAGTCGTCAACTAACCTTGCCCTAGGAGGTCTCCATGTGTGTGTGTGCCATTCAGGCAGGAAGAGGGTGGAAAGTCAGTCAGAAGGACTGAGAGGAAGATCAGCCAGGCGTGGCTGGTGGTAGCCAGGTGGACTAGCATTTTCTGAAAGCAAGTGGAGCTGGGATCAATGGCCACATGGAAACAGAAGCACTACTTTGTCAAGGGACTGAGAGTTTCTGCCTATAATGGGCCTTTACTGAACTAGTAACATCCTAACTCCTATAGGAGTGAGCAGCAGGTTATGTGCTGAGAAAACCAAGTTTGTGCAGGTGGAAGGCAGAAGAGGACTTTTTGTAATTTCCCTCCGTTCATAGTTCTAGACTTTTTCAAGTTGGGCATCCCATAATTACCTGCCCCATCCAAGTTATCATCCCTTAAAGGAGAAGTATAGCCAAAGCTCATTTGGTTGTACTTCTATGGGTCTCAGGAGTGCAATTAGTTCTACACTCCTGTGACCAGTTTTCAGCAGACAGCGGGCTGAAGTCCGCTCATTTCTGACATCACAGAAGTTTGTCCAGGGTCCGCATCATCACAACAATGGATGTCAGGTCCTGCCAGGTCCCTGGACCGACACCCGGCTCAGGTTCTCAGCGAGCCGCTGAGAGCCTGAGCTGGCCGCCTCCTCTACAGCCCAGCACTCCAGTGAGCGATGAGGGGGCATAGCAGAGTGCTGCTGACTGACAGTCTGCAGCTCGATGCTCACGGAGCTGTTAGAACCGAGCGATTGGCGGTGTTCGATCGCTTGGTTCTTAGTGTAGAGGCGCTGGGGGACAGATGCAGCATTGGACCGTTGCTGCATCCACCTAGGTAAGTACGAAACAGGAAAAAAAAAAAACATACTTCTGTTTAATAAAACCTTAAACCAAGCCAAGGACTGATTTCTGTGTTGGAATGTGTGAAGGAAATGCTATGTGACTGTCTGTGCAGCAGTGAGGGCCCGGGATACTAGCAAATCCTACAAGGGTGGTGCTACACATAGTTTTAAAAAAAAAAAAACTGTTGTTGGTGGAAAGGACTAAATTGGAAGAACATTTCAGCAATTGTTTGATTTATTGTTGGACACAATAGCGCTGCACAATGTAACAGATATTTGGTCATCGGAACACATACATGAGAGTGTGCACAGGTGTTAGCAGCTCTTTCTAGGTAGGACATAACAGCTCACAAGGCACTTATATATCATTTTGATTCTACCCCTGCACATTTAAAGTGGATGTAAACCCCAAATTATTGTTTTTTGTTTGTTGTCACAATGCAGAGTAAACGATTTTCTATCATCTGTGCCCAGTTTTGCCACGCAGAGTTAACCCAGCTCTGAGCAATCCTATTTTATTGTTCAGTGAAATAAAACTGACTTACAGAGAAAAACCTTAGTCCGTTACGCCCCCTTGCTGTGAGTGACAGGTTATTTACATATCTCATGCACTAGCTTGGAGACAGGCATTATTCTTTCTGAAGTCATGTGGTTACTTTTCTGAATTTTGACTGGAGGTTAGTGGTCACAGCAGAATTCAGTGTAAGGGGAGTGTAGAGGTGGGCGGGGAGTCTACTGACAACACAACTCCACCCACAGAGCTCCAGACAACAGACCCACTTACAGAATCTTCAGTTTTTCAGTTCTTATAACAGACAGAGGGGAGACATTTGACAGGTAAGGATACATGAAGGAGGCATCTATATCCTTATAGATCAGCACTTTGGCAGTAGTTTAGAAAGGATGAAAGTGGGTTTACATCCACTTTAAAATCTACAATTTCTAAATTCCTTATTATCTGTAATGAATTTTGCCAAAATGGCCAAGGTATTCCCTCGTTCCAGGACCTCCCTCTCTCTGACCCCTCTGCATACTCACCCAAAAACTGAAGTATCAGTGAGAGGTTGCATCACATAGAGTCATGTGACAGAAGGCTGCAGACTTACTGCACATGCATGGGGTTATGTAGAACTCTAAAAAAAAGGTAACTGGAGTGGATTTGCAACTTTCAGTGATATCCTCGACAGCGTTCCATGATGGACTTCACTTCTCTATTGAATTAATTCTCAAATTCTTTAAAAACCAAAGCATTGTTGTAAAGAGATAGACACTTGTAATGAGGGGAATCCCATGATGTTAAAGGCAGAGCTGAGTCAGCCCATAATGAGTCAGACTCTGCTAAAAATAAATCTGCCTTCTTTGCTTTATGATAATCGAAGTATATTTTGCATTTCACAGAATAGGATAAGATCTTAATTTCTTTCTTCCGCTGGACCAAAAAATGTAACCTTCTCCACCAGCAGTTGCATATAGAAGTATATCAACTGTTGTAAAACAGGAAAGGTTGCAAAGAGATATTGAAAGAACCTAAAGAGAATGTATGTGTGCTTAAAAAGTGGATGTAAACCCAATTTTTTTTTTGCTGCCGCAATGTAGAGTTACAGATTTCCTATCATCTGTGCCCAGTCTTGCCACACAGAGTTAATCCAGCTCTGAGCAAACCTCTTTTATTGTTCAGTGAGATAAAACAGACTTACAGAGAAAAACCTTAGTCCGTTCCGCCCCCTGTGGTGAGTGACAGGTTATTTACATATCTCATGCACTAGCCTGGAGGCAGGCATTCTTTTTAAATTCTCGCCCCCACTCCTTTTCTGAAGTCATGTAGTTACTTTTCTAGATTTTAACTGGATGTTAGTGATCATAGCAGAATTCAGTGTAAGGCCGCGTACACATGATAGGTTAAACCGATGAGAACGGTCTGATGGACCATTTTCATTGGACCAAATGTGTGTGGGCGCCATCGGTTGTTTTAAATTTAACCGATGGATTCCTAACCGCTAGGTCAAAACCGATCATAAGTAGGCACGGCCATCGGTTAAAAATCCACGCATACTCAGAATCAAGTCGACCCATGCTTGGAAGCATTGCACTTCATTTTTTTCAGCACGTCGTTGTGTTTTACGTCACCGCGTTCTGATCCAATCGTTTTTTTAACCAATGGTGTGTGGGCGCGACGGACCATCAGTCAGCTTCATCTGTTAACCGATGGTCCATCAGACCGTTCTCATCGGATGGACTGATCGTGTGTATGAGACTTAAAGCGGCGGTTCTGCGGGATAAACTTTTTTTTTTTTTTCTAACATTCGGGCGCCGTTTGTACATCTAATGTTACACTCACCTGTCCCGTTCTTGCAGCCACATTTGTCCCGACTTGAATCAAAATTATATTTTAGATAACCCAGCGATGGACGTTTGCATCTTTAGTGTGGGCACTCCTGAAGCCCACCTGTGTCTACATCTGGGAATGCGGTGAATGCTGTCCCAGCATTCACCGCTCTATCCCGCGCATGGCAGGTGTTGACGGCGAGCCCCGCCGTCAACACTTGAGTTGCCATCGCAACGGCCGGCGTCATAATGACCCACCCTGTTGTGAAGCGATAGCTCCTAATCTCGCGGGATTTGAGCAGAGAGCGTCTCCTGGGGACTTCAGGACTGAGTCCCAGGAGACATAGCGCCGTCGGGGGAAAAATGATAGGCACGCCCATTCCCCCGCGGTGGACTCTGATTGACAGGGCGGAATGCAAAGAAAAAAACGGGTAAGCCTTTAGCAAAAAACAAAAAAAACAACGGATTTGTTATTGTGAATGCAACGCTGTTATGTTAACAGTATGTGATAAACTAGGGTGAACCTCCACTTTAAGTAATACATAGGACAAAATACATGTTGATAAGAGGAGTGTAGAGGAGGGCGGGGAGTCTACTGACATCACAACTCCACCCACCGAGCTCCAGACAACACATCCACCCACAGAATCTGCAGTTTTTCAGTTCTTATAACAGACAGAGGGGAGATATTTGACAGGTAAGGATACATGCAGGAGGCATCTATATCCTTATAGATCAGCACTATGGCAGTAGTTTAGAAAACTGTATCATTTAGTATTGAAAGAAGAAGTCTTATAAGGACTAAAAGTTACCTATTGGTCTATTGTTTCATGTTTACATAAAAATGTTCACTCGAGAAAAGAAATCCTGATCGATTCTTTCATTTAAAAAAAGCACATATTTCTGTATGTTTTTATTGGCTGTGAGCCTCACCCCTGTATGCAGCCCAATTTGTAGGTGTTCCAATTGTATGCTCAGTTGATACCATCCCTTCTGCTGTAAGTGTGGCTGTCTGTTGTGCTGCGAGCAGTTATTTCTATGTGTTCTACTGGGAACAGGACATTTATGCTTACCCCCTTCCCCCCCTCACCCTGCATGATTAATGATGATGGTGGTCTCGGAAGCTGTCAATCACAGATAATGATGTATTTATCTCCAGCGTGGCCAAACATGTTAAAACAAAACTTCACTCTCTCCATCAACATTGACGTTTTAATCCTTATCCTGTTAGCATTAGTAAATAGATAGGAAAGTTTATCATATTTACTTGTTTTAAAGTTTGTTTTTTCTTACATTTCTTCAGTTACTTCCATAGGTGTGTGCAGCCTATTGCATTAGGGTGTGCACCCCAAAGCTCCAACACATATGCTTTTGAAATATTTACTGGCCTCTTCACCGCTCTCCATCCTGAAACAATAGGATGAAGGGGGAGCAAGGGAGCAGATGGGAGACCCTGGCAACAGAAGGAAGAGTAAAAGGGGTGTCATATATTAGTACAGATCCCCTATATTTTCCTCCTGTAGCAGCTGAATGTTGACAAAAGAGAGGAGGAGAAGCCTACTTTCAGCTGCTGCAGGAGGAAAATACAGATCGGTTCAACTAAATTCCACCCCCTGCCATCTCTCCTGTCCAGGTTCTGAGGGTCGGCAAGGAAGGATTGGGGTTTACCTGTCACCTGTCCACCATTGACAGGTTGGCAATCCCAGGATTAGGATGTGCCAAGGCACACCCCTAGTGCACGCCTATGGTTACTTCCAGGTTTCCATGCCTAGACAAATGACGTCATACACCCAGATGTCTTCAGGAGCAGAGGAGGGTTTTTACCTGCTTGAATGCTTGAGATAAGTGCAGATAGATTCCTGGAAGTCAATGCTAAATGAATCATCTGCCCTTACTCAAGATGGCCAGAAATGCTGGAGGGGGGTTCAAAGAGTGATTTTTCAGCAAAATAAAGCATGGAGGCATGGAAGGATGGGGGAGTTTGCTTTGAATAATCACAATGATTTCAATTGTGCTTTTAGTTTGTGGTGCTCAGATGCACGTTAAGGCGTGTGTGAGATATTATGGTAATGGGGTGGCGCATTCCCAAAAAAGGGTCTGGTGCAGTTTTTGCCACGGGTAGGTGTGTTGGCAGTCCATTCAAAATTAATAGGTTGCCGTAACTCAGTGTTCTTTATTGTTTTGGTGTACGTCTACTTCAATTAAAAACACCCAACTGCTCCCTCAATGATTGTTCTACAGATGAAGGTCTACTGGCGGTGAAAGTCCTCAGCGGTTAAGAAGATCGGTTGTATTGGTCTCTATAGGTGCACTTACCTAAGCAGCAGTTGCTCTGCATTCTGCCATCTGTAGAACACCGGAGCATGGATCCGATCACCTGTTCACCAACAATGACCACACGCACATCTTTCCCATGTGATTCCTTCACATACTTCTGAAACAGATATGGAGCTTCATGGCGCACCAGGTGAGATATGTCTAGAAGGTGATGTTTATCCCGAATAAGACACACAGCTTTACCTTCAAAATGAACAAAATGTAGTGTTATATGGGCAAATGATAAATGCAAGTGTAAATAAAAGAAGAACATATTTCTACTTGGTGGGTCTAAAAAGTGTCACCCCACTGGTATTTAAAGGAACAACCAAAATGTTTTTGGCTCAGAATACCTATAGTCCTGTGAAAAAGTAATTGCCCCCTAAACCTTGGCGGCAACAACTGCAATCAAGCGTTTACTATTCCTGGCAATGAGTCTTTCACCTCGCTGTGGAGGAATTTTAGCCCACTCTTCTTTACAAAATTGCTTTAATTCAGCCACATTGGAGGGTTTTCCAGCATGAATGGCCTGTTTAAGGTCATGCCACAGCATCTCAATCAGATTTAAAGGGGTGTTCCAACCAAATGTTATGTTTATTAAAAGTCAGCAGCTACAAAAAGTGTAGCTGCTGGCTTTTAATAAACATTCACTTACCTGCTCCAGCGTTCCAGCGACGCGCCGGCCGGGGCTCCGCTCCTCTCCCCCCCTCCCTGGCCGGCGTGTTCATTCTAACTGTGGGCACCCGGCCATGACAGCCTTCGGCTTCACGGCCGGGCACCCACTGCGCATGCACGCGCGGCACTGCGCATGCGCGCGGCACGGCCCGCCGCTGATTGGACAGGCGATCGTCTAGGACCTGTCAGTGTCCTAGGCGGTCGCCTACAGGGAGGGGCTGCTGTCAGCGATTAAGCTTAATCCCACTCCTCCTGAAGCCCCCACTCCCCCCCAAAAAAAAATACATGCCAAATGTGGCATGTAAGGGGGTGAGGAGTGGATTAAGCGGAAGTTCCATTTTTGGGTGGAACTCCGCTTTAAGTCCAAGCTTTGACTAAGCCACTCCAAAACCATAATTTTGTTTTTTTGAGCCATTCACAGGTGGACTTGCTGGTGTGTTTCAGATCATTGTCCTGCCGCATAACCCAAGTGTGCTTGAGCTTGAGATCACAAACTGATGGCCAGACATTCTCCTTCAGGATTTTCTGGTAGAGCTCAGAATTTATGGATCCATCAATTATGGCAGGTCGTCCAGGTCCTGAAGCTGCAAAGCAACCCCAGACCACCATGCTACCACCACGTTTGACTGTTGGTATGATGTTCTTTTTATAAATGCTGTGTTAGTTTTATGCAAAATCACGCCACGATTGGGGTGCTATTGAAAGTGAAGGGCCCCGTACACACGAGGAGACATGTCCGATGAAAACGGTCCGCGGACCATTTTCATCGGACATGTCTCCTGGGATATTTTGGTCTGATGTGTGTACACACCATCAGACCAAAATCCCCGCGGACAGAGAACACAGTGACGTATAAGTCACCGACGTGCTCTAACCAGGAAGTACAATGCTTCGATGCATGCAAGGGATTTCGGTATGCCTAACCAGCGGATATGTCCGACGGACAGGTTTCCAGCGGACAAGTTTCTCAGCATGCTTAGAAACTTTTGTCCGCTGGAAACCTGTCCGCTAGGCCGTACACACGATCGGACATGTCCGCTGAAACTGGTCTGAAACAAGTTTCAGCGGACATGTCTCCTCGTGTGTACACGGCCAAAGGGAACGCACAGGCGACTTGCGATATGCTGCCATTTTGAATTCAGAACACCAAAATGTGCAATTTTGCCACGATTTGTTGGGCGACAATCGCGGTAAAATCACACACACAAGAGCTTCTTTTAGGCGACAGGCGTCCCCTCGATTCTGTTTGCACGATTTTACTGCGACTGTTTCCCAAAGAATCTTGCAGCAATTGGGGTGCCATTGGAAGTGACAGGCAACACAAGTGCGCCCCACGATTTGCCGATATTTCTAAACGCGATTCAGAATGCCAAGATGTGAACAGAGCATTAATGCATACTTACATTGTACCAAGCTGGACCACAGTAAGTATGCAGTACAGATAATTCCTGGAGCTCAGGTTTTACCCCCTTCCTGACCAGAGCACTTTTTACAATTTGGCACTGCATCGCTTTAACTGACAATTGTGTGGTCGTTCCACGCTGTACCCAAGCGTCCCAAGCGTCCTTTTTTTCCCCACAAATAACGCTTTCTTTTGGTGGTATTTGATTATCTCTGCGGGCCCCTTAGAGGTCGGGGGGCTTCGGGTGTTGACGGAAAAAAAAAGGGATTCCATTAGGGCCCCTTAGTTAGGCTTTTGGTGCTGACGAACAAAAAAAAAGGGGGGGTGCCATCCGGGGCCCTGGGGACCACCGGGCCCCTTAGAGGTTGGGGGGGGCTTTGGGTGCTGACGAAAGAAAAAGATTTTTTTTTTTTTATTATTTTACAAAAAAAAGGGGGATGCCACCCGGGGGCCCTGGGGACCACCAGACCTAACTCTTACCCCTAACCCTAACCTGACGCTGACGAAGAAAAAAAAGGGGAGGATACCATCTGGGCATCTAGGGACCACCAGGCCCCTTACAGGTGTACTGCCTGTACCCCTCTGATGGTGGCCCTGCTCATCACTCTATGCTGCTTCTCCTTTTACTGTCCAATTTTGCAATTTAATCTTTTTTTTTTTTTTTAATCTTTAAAGGGCTAATCATTTTTTGTATTATTATTTTTGTCTAGAGTTCTGTTTTAAAACAACATTTTCAACGAATACAATTCCCCAGTAATCTTGTCTGTAATGTATTCTGTCTCTTTAACATAAGCTTTCGATTTTCAAGGAGTATAAGCCTGACCTTTGGTTCACCACGTGAGGAATGGTATGGGCGCGTTACCAATGACCAGGATCAACACAGAAAATATGAGCGGCTTTGTGGAATAAATAAAAGTGGACAATTTGTTCAATTTCATAACAGCCAGCTGGCACTGTTGGTTATAATTTTATCAATGGGGAACTGTATTTCTGTATTCGGAGTCCATGTGTTCTTTGGAGTGATTCTAGTGCTAGGCGCAGCAGACGCAGCCATAACACGGGAGCTGAATGAGATTAGATCTCCTGTTATTGTATGGCTGGTGACTCATTCCCGTTGAAAATAACTTATCTCTCAGTGACTCATCTCCATGGTATATCTTAAAATAACAACCTCCATCATGACATGTTATCAGCTCTTGAAGCTTTCCTTACAATTTTCCGATAACCTGTTTAACTAAGTAGTAGGATAAACTTTAAATTAAAAAACATGGCTCAAACTTGTGTTGCATACACGCGGTCACACAAAATTCCAAGCATCAAGAACGCGGTGACGTACAACACTACAACAAGCCGAGAAAAATGAAGATCAATGCTTTCTTGAATGCGTCAAATTGATTCCGAGCATGCATGTTTTTTTGCACATCGGAATTGTATACAGACGATCAGAATTTCCGACAAGAACTTTTCCCGTCGGAAAATTTGAGAACCAGCTCTCAAATTTTTGCTGTCCGAAATTCCGGCAGAAAAAGTCCGGTGGGGCCTACACACGGTCGCAATTTCCGACCAAACGCTCACATTGAAATTTTCTTGTCGGAAATTCCGACCGTGATGTGCTTTTGCCTGCAATTTTTCTTTAAATGCGTGGTTTTGATGCAGTTTTCATGCATTTTAAATTTTAAACACACTTGGCCATATTCAGGTAGATCGGCGTAATGTTATATGGGCGTAGTTAGAGAGGCAAGTGCTCTATTCACAAAGCTAATTTACGGCGGCGTAGCGTAAATGGGCCGGCGTAAGTCCGCTGAATTCAAATGTGTTTGATGTGGGCGTGTTTTATTTAAATTAAGTGTGACCCCACGTAAATGATGTTTTTTTTAAACTGCGCTTGCGCCGGCCGTGAACGTATCCCAGTGCGCATGCTCCAAATGACGTTGCAAAGAGTCATTGAAAAGTACGTGAACGTAATTAACGTCCAGCACCAATCACGGACGAGTTACGCAAACTACGTAAAATTTGAAAAATTTGAAGCGGTCTCGACATCCTTACTTAACATTGGCTGCGCCATCTTTTTGTTGGAATATCTTTACGCCTGAAAACGCCTTACGTAAACGGCGTATCTGTACTGCGACGGCCGGGTGTACGTTCGTGAATCGGCGTATTTAGCTAATTTACATATTCGACGTGTAAATCAACGGAAGCGCCACCAAGTGGCCAGCGTAAATATGCGACTAAGATACGACAGCATAGGAGACTTACGCTGGTCGTATCTTAGCAAGATTTAAGCGTATCTCGTTTTGAGAATACGCTTAAAGATACGACAGCTCAGATTCTGAGTATCTACTGATACGGCAGGCGTAACTCTACGTGAATCTGGCCAACTGTATATAGCTGGTTGCTAAGGAGCAGGCCGGGAAGCCAGCCGCTGTGTCCTTAACAACCAATGAGTCAACAAATGTAAAAAAAAAATGGTGTGGTGTCCCTCCAAATCCATACCAGGCTTTTTGGGTCTGGTATGGATTTGGAGGGGGATCCCCACACAATTTTTTTTTTAAATGGCGTGAGGCCCCCCCCCCCAATCCATACCGGATCCTTATTCGAGCATGCAGCCTGGCAGGTTAGAAAAGGGAGGGGAGCATGCAGCCTGACAGGTCAGAAAAGGGAGGGGGTGCTTTGGGGGGGGGGGTGCCCCAAAGCACCTTGTGCCCATGTTGAGTGCATGTGGCCTGGTATGGTTCAGGGGGGGGGGGGGCTCACTTGCCCAGCTTTTGGAAATGTCAGTAAAAAGTTGGCTGTGCCAGTAAATTTTGGGTGTTGTGTTAGTGAATTTTAATTTGGTAGGTTGGCAAAACTGGTTGAGACAAACTGTTTAACACTGACAGGGGTGCTCACAATGATTTTATTTTATTTATTTATGTAAACCCTCTATCCCAAAAGGAACAAAACTGTTGCTGTAACTACCTAAATGTCAGTTACTTCCTGGTTTCCATGCCTAGACAAATGATGTCATACATTCCAGGGGTCTTCAGGAGGGCGAGGCAATTCTACTTTCCAAATATGTCTTCATTCTTCCTCCATCCAGAGTGAGACACCTGTACCTTCTCAACTTTTTGACATGGGAACGAGGGACACCTATTAGCTAAAGTATGTAGGCATAGGACACATACCCTGCCACGCCCCATTAAATTATATATAAAAAAAAATGATTAGTTAAACCCCCAAGTGCTTTTTTTTTTTTTTAACCACACCTATTCCTTTATATTGGATTTTGAAATTTTACAAATGCAGCAATTTAGAAATTGAGTGAAAGGTTTAGCACTGGGAAACACTTTTTAAAAGATAAATAGTGCATTTTATATACAACTATGTGAATAAGACCAAAAATGAGAGATAAATATATAAGGAAAGAGGGGCAGAGGGACTTTGTTCCAAATTAGGGACAGTCCCTCAAAATCTGGGACAGTGGGGAGCTATGGACACCCCAAGACAGGAAGTGTATTATAATTGGGTTCAGGATGACCTGGTCTCAGAGACGGTGGGTTGAATGATGGTGGCTATCAAGCTGAGGACAGTTGGGAGCTATGGCCCCCCCCCCCCCCGACAGGAGGTGTATTATAATTGGGTTCAGGGTGACCTGATCTCAGAGACGGTGGGTTGAATGATGCTGGCATTCAAGCTGAGGACAGTTGGGAGCTATGGACACCCCAAGACAGGAGGTGTATTATAATTGGGTTCAGGGTGACCTGGTCTCAGAGACGGTGGGTTGAATGATGGTGGCTATCAAGCTGAGGACAGTTGGGAGCCATGGACACCCCAAGACAGGAAGTGTATTATAATTGGGTTCAGGATGACCTGATCTCAGAGACTATCAAGCTGAGGACATCTAGTGGAAGAAAAAAAACTGTGGGGGAAAATCTCTGGATTGAAGCTGAGGATTGCAGCAAAAGCAGGTTTTATTTAATCTTTTAATGGGCTATTTGGATTTATCTTGTTATTGTTATCTGAATTAAATAATCCTAGAACTGTACAATGAACGGTCCTCCAAGGTCCAGCTATTCTAAAATAAAGAGGAGGAAATACCTTGATGCCCTCGAGTATTCTTCACAACCACTGGGTACCCAAGAGGCTCTGCAGCATCGATCATTTTTGAAAATTCTTCATGGCCTCCTAAAACGTTAGAAAAATAAAATTTGTATTACAAAACAAAACAAATAACAAGAATGACTATACAAGAGGATACATTATGGTGTGAGAAACCATGTTTAAAGCCCATCTCCGAACAAATACTGTTCCCTTTATCTACCTCCAACCCCCTGATATGCCTACAATAAAAATGATTGAACAAGGAAATTTGTATAGTTGCACAAGACATAATTGTAAATTAAAAGTTATACAAAAAACACCCTCAAAATAACATCAGCTGTAGCGAATGTCACAAGTGAAAGCTCTGACATGTTTCGATTCCAAAAATCTTCATCAGAGGATATCGATTTTGGTAATATATTGAAAGACCAGTTATTGAAGTAGGTGTGGTCAACAGTGTGGGTAGCGTGCGAATCAGACCCAAAAGGCAAAGAGGACGCCCAAAGAACCTCCCAATGGTATATAAATTGTAGAATGTGTTGCTACCCCAACACTACATAAGGACAGTAAAAGCATCTATATGCTGTAAAAAAAAGGACTATTTGGAGAGGACTGAAATAAAATTCCAAGAAGTTAGCAAACAAACGGCAACAAAGCCAAAAATTATCAAAGGGTCAAAATGGCCATCAGTTCTCAAATACTGCTGTTTGCACAGAGTAGCCACTGAACACTGACTCAACTAATGCTGCATATACCTGGGGTCTTTCCACATATTAAAAAAAAAAACAGTACAGAAACTTTTTGAAGAACCCTTGTATATCTCCTGATGAAGATTATTGGAATCGAAACGTGTCAAAGTTTTCACTTGTAACATACAGCCCTTCGTTACAGCTGATGTTGTTTGCAGGGTTGTTTTTGTATCATTTTTAATATACAATTATTTATTGTGTAATTATATCAATTTTAATCATTGTTTAATAAATATGAATATTTTAATTTCTGTGGTTTTGTTTTGGTGCCGAAAATAATCCCATCTTTGCAGAATTACTATTAACCTTAAATGGGTTGTAAAGGAAAATGTTTTTTCCCCTAAATAGCTTCCTTTACCTTAGTGCAGTTCTCCTTCACTTACCCCATCCTTCCATTTTGCTTTTAAATGTCCTTATTTCTTCTGAGAAATCCTCACTTCCTGTTCTTCTGTCTGTAACTCCACACAATAATGCGAGGCTTTCTCCCTGGTGTGGAGTGTGGTGCTCGCCCCCTCCCTTGGACTACGGGAGAGTCAAGATGCCCACTAACACGTGGCTCAATTCTCTATCTGCAATGTAGAGAGTGTCCTGACTCTCCCGTAGTTCAAGGGAGGGGCGAGCACAACACTCCACACCAGGGAGAAAGCCTTGCATTACTGTGTGGAGTTACAGACAGAAGAACAGGAAGTGAGGATTTCTCAGAAGGAATAAGGACATTTAAAAGCAAAATGGAAGGATGAAGTAAGTGAAGGAGGACTGCACTAAGGTAAAGGAAGCTATTTAGGAAAAAAAATTGTACCTTCACAACCACTTTAATTATTAGAAGTGCTAGGATCTATTTTTAATTCTTTTTTAAATTCTACTAGTTTATAGCCAGGTTTAGTCTTTTACATTTGATTGCATTTGAGACCATAAATCAATTGAGCTCACCACGTCTTCAGACTCCAGGGTAAATCATTATCTCTATGGATTGTATCTGCTACTACATTATTGCCGTTTATGGCGCCAGGGTGCAATTTCCCCTTTACCACTGTATTGTCATATTGTTTTATACTGGGAGCTTCACCGATGAGTGTATGAATGCATACTGTACATGTTCACTGTATACAAAAGGACCACATAAAAGACATCTAAAAAAGGCGCATTTAGCTACCACGGTCCTTTTAAAGCCAAACCCAAAGTATGGTCTGCATTACATACTGGCATTGGGCAAAAAAAATGGGGATTTTTATTATAGCAAAAAGTACAAAATAATGGCCCGGTTTGACATACATCGGCGCATATTTATGCCGCCGTAGCGTATCTCTTTTACGCTATGCTGGCGCAGCGCGGAGAGGCAAGCATGGAATTCAAAAAGCAAATGCTCCCAACTCTGCGCCGGCGTAGCGTATATTTCGTAGGCGTAAGCCGGAGTAAGTGCAAGTAGGTGGAAGTGGGCGTGATCCATGTTAATGAAGCGTGACCCCATGCAAATGATGGGCCGGGCGCCAGACAAGTACTTATAATGAACTGCGCATGCGTCGAGACATGGATGTGTCCCCGTGCGCATGCTCACAACCACGTCGGAACTGTGTACCACGTGAACTCACGCCCAGCCAGACCCACGTCGGCCCATATTCACAGACATCAAATGTACAATACGTAGGCTTGTGTTCCCTGGTCCATACCTTTGCATGGGTTGCGCCATAACTTTACGCCGAACGTAAAACTTCCGCAAACCGCTTAAATCATGCGCCGGGCGCAAGTAGTTCGTGAATTGGCGTATCTGCCTCATTTGAACCCAGAGACGATTCACTTCGAATGTTTTGCGCTATATAAGTTTTTCACTCACTCAAGTTTTTTTACTCACTCATTTGCATATTTGAATAGAAAATCAATGGGAAAGCCACATGCGTCCATCATAAATATGCGCCCACTCTACGCCGGCAAGTTATGTCAGTTTTTAGGTGTAACTATGTTTGTGGGTTCGGCGCACAGATACGACGGCGCATATTTGTACTTACGCGGCGTTAGGGTGACCACATTTCCAAACTACTATTCAGGGACACCCCCACTTCCCAAAAATCAACTTGTGCTGTAACGAATCACAGCACAGTGATTGGACACAAGAGGTGGTATTATGATTTCTCCAATCACAAGCAGGGGGCGGGATTGTGCTCCTCCAGGCATTCCCCGGCCAGGACAAGTACCTGTCAGTGAGTAAAGCGGTGATGTGGTGGCCTTTTTTGGGGGCATCAGATTGGCCCGGAGGGTGGCTGTGTCAGCTTCATTCCGGGACACTGTATTGTCCTGGAATGAAGGTGCTCGGGACAAACCTTCAAAACGCGGGACTGTCCCGGGCAATCCGGGACACGTGGTCACCCTACGCGGCGTATCTGGAGAATCCGGGCCATTGTGGGTTTTTTTTCAAAATTTTCGCTCTTTTTTTGTTTATAGTGCAAAAAATTTAAATCGCAGAGATGATCTAATACCACCAAAAAAAACTCTATTTGTGGGAAAAGGGGACTTTCAATTTTTCAGTCCATCCCTCACACAATTAGAAAACTCTAAACTGCAACTCACAGCAACCAATCAGGTTTTATCTTTCACTGTATGAAGTACACCTGCCAAATGGACCCTGAAATCTCATTGGTGGTTCAGTCCAATAACTTTTCTTCTACGTTCAGAAGGTTCCATGCGTTCAGGAGATCCCTCACATACTACAGTGGATCTGCCTGTGTTTTCTCATGAGAAAGAGGAGGACGGGAGGCCCAGAACAGCCCAAAGACAAAATAAATAAACATGTAAAACGTTGTAAGTGTTTCCATGCATTTTTCTGTTCACTCAGCGCTTTAGAAACAGTATCTGATGGCTCTCATCACAAGATCAAAGTGTGAAATACAAACCACCTCGCTGGCCCCTCTGCCTTTAAGCCATACGTCCATTACATAAAACATGACACCTTGGAAGACATTTTCCTTCTGCACCGGCATGTTTACATAAAAGTGGACCTGTCACCTGCACACAAAGGCTCATTGAAGCTGAACTCTGGGCAGATAGAAAAGACAACATAAAGAAATGTTAAAAAAACGCAACCAAGCTAAGTGTCAGAATTTGACTTGGTATCAGCCTCTTGCAGTGTCCCCTATACAGCAGTGCTCTGATTGGGAGAGGGAGGGGGAGGACTTGGACTACCCAATCAGATATTCTGAATTCAAATGTGTTGTCAATTAACAAGCTAATATAAGGTGAGAGCAGAGTGAGCATAGAGATGACCTCATCAGTATCCTGCTGCTCCTTGGGGGCGGGACAGTTGCAGCAACCCCCCCCCCAATCGGTTGGGTCTGGAGCACTTACCCCAGGGTTTGCCGGCGGCTTCCCCTTCCCCTGCTCTCTAGGGCATCATGACGGTGGCGGCTTCTGTTTTTTGTTGAGCGTGTTTTATTGCAGAAAGTAAAAAATATATATATTTCTTTCAAAATGTTCTTTTCTTTTTTGTTGATAGCACAAAAAAAATAAAACCGTAGAGGTGATCAAATACCACCAAAAGAAAGCTCTATTTATGGAAAAGGGCACTTGCCAAATAGGAGGAGCCTAGACCGCCGGCAGGGGACCCCAAGAAGAAGAGGATTAGGGGCTGCACTATGCAAAACCATGGCACAGAGCAGGTAAGTATAACATATTTGGTTATTAAAACTTTTCTTAAAAATTAAGGTTTAATGTCGCTTTGACAAATCTTTTTTTCCCCCCATAATTCTCCTTTAATGGGGGCATGACAGGGGGTGTGTCCTATGCTAATACTTTTGCTAATACCGTGTTTCCCTGAAAA
The DNA here is from genome assembly GCA_029574335.1 of Rana kukunoris. Lineage (NCBI taxonomy): Eukaryota > Metazoa > Chordata > Amphibia > Anura > Ranidae > Rana > Rana kukunoris. Next base: position 139,149,343 of record CM056058.1, read on the forward strand.
TAAGCCCAGGTCTTATATTAATTTTGGCAACAAAAGACACAGTAGGGCTTATTTTTGGGGTAGGTCTTACCATGTAATGTGCTGTCTTCTCTCCCCCTCTTCCTCCCTGCCTGACAGGAATCCCCAGTGTGAATGCTTGTAAAATCCTATAATCCACTCTGTTACAGTATTATATAATGTACAATGTGTGTGTTTCTGTAATATAATTGTGCCAAATACCTGCGTTATAGCGCTGCGCTTCTGTGACCCGCCGCAGCTCTTTTCCCTGCAATTATATTACAGAAACACACAAATTGTACATGATATAATACTGTAATTGAGTGGATTATAGGATTTAACAAGCATTTTAAACTAGGGCTTATTTTCGGTATAGGGCTTATATTGCAGCCCTCCTGGAAAATAACGCTAGGTCTTACTTTTAGGGTAGGTCTTACTTTTGGGGAAACACGGTAGGCATCCCTCGTACCCATCAAAAGGTTGGGAGGTTGTCTAGGGAATAAGGAAGGGATAGAACAAGTAATGACTATCTCACGGTACCCTTTATAGACATCCAGTTCCTTTAATTGGTTGGGATTAGTGTTTGTTTCTACAATGATGTATATTGTTATTATCCGTCTTCTTTGTGAATAGGTAAGAGGTATAGTGTAACACATACCAAAATTTCCAAACCGATGATTCATGTGTATAGAATCTGGAGCTGAAGCAGAAACTCACCATAAGAGAAGGTATCGGGCAGAGGAATTCCATGGCCAGCTAACTCCTGAAACGTCCAGAATTTGTTTACGCAATTTAGAATGGCTTGAGAGCGATTCACCAGGCGGCAGCCAAGTTTCTCCAGGTGTCGCAGAACAGTTATATCACTATCTGACTGCACGGTAGGAGTTGGGACCCGGACCAGTATCACCTGAGGGTAGGAGGTCACTGTTTCCTTATCAACCTGCAAGCCTGAAACAGAACAAGATGAAAGATGAAAGAAAACACATAAAAATATAAAAATAGAATATTGGTTTAATGTGAGGTTAAATTTAAATGCTAAGATTGTTGGATGTAATGCTGGTAACATGTATGTAATAGCAAAACATTTTGTAAGTGTGGCTTCGCCATAGTGCATGCTAAAGATTAGACATGGGATAAAAGGTTACGTTCAATAAAACTCTTTTGGTAATTAAACAGAGCATTTTTGTAGCACCCTCCCAGATAAGCTGCTAGTTAGGATAGGCAAATGTAGTTCTTGTGGCTCTGCTGTAATCAACAGTCCACCATGTGATTGCTTTAGTCTGCTGTGGACTCTGCGGGCTGCGAGTTTGATTGCTTTCCCCTGTCTTCTGGAGGCTTCCATTGTGGGTGGAAGGATCAAATGAGCAGTCAGAAAATGTATACAACTCCATCCAATCCCTGGGGGAAGGTGCCCAGATGGTGGCTGGGAGAGTGTATAAATAGTTTAGAGCTTCAGAGAGCAGGATTCTTCCCCAGGAGGAGAGGTTCACTTTACTTACAGGTAAGCCTTATTATAGGCTTATCTGAAGGTGAAAATGACAAAGCGGGTTTTACTGCCGATTTAAGGCTTGCATGGCCTCAGACATTACTTATGGTGCACCAATGCTGTCCACTTTATGTCCTACTGCTTAAAGTGGAACTTTAGCGTAACTAATTAAAATAGGTGCACAGGCAGGATTTTTAATGCAAAATAGACATGCTTTGTCTCTTCTGCATTAAAAATACTTACCTACCTGTATGCATGAGCAGGAGTGATGTCATCCCCGCCCAGCCAATGTCGACAGCTGTCAATCAAGACCCAGAAGTTGGCTGCCTGAAGATGTCTGCGGTTGGGCAGGGGAGCTCTGGTAGGCCACATCACTGTAGCTGAGGTGAGTTTTGTTCTGCTTTAAGGGACTGTTCTGAGAAGTTGCTTCAATGGGAAAAGCGTCCTCACATTCATGGCGATCGGTCTGGAGTATCCCACAGTCCCATCCAATTTAATCTGCAATAAACGCTAAAAAGGCATCAGACCAAAATGAGGCGCAACATAGGAGAAAAGTAGGACGGAGGGCTTTGGTTCTGAAAAGGGACAGTCCTTCCAAATGAGAAACATTTGTGAGTTTTTGGCCAGACCAGGGTGCTGCACTTTTGCATTCAGTGACCATGCAACCATAGAACATCCAGTGCCCATGCAACCGTAGGACATCCAGTGCCCATGCAACCATAGAACATCCAGTGCAACCATAAAACATCCAGTGCCCATGCAACCATAAGACATCCAGTGCCCATGCAACCATAGAACATCCAGTGCCCATGCAACCATAAGACATCCAGTGCAACCATAAGACATCCAGTGCAACCATAAGACATGTAGTGCCCATGCCACCATAAGATATCCAGTGCCCATGTAGTAATCGGGCATCCAGGGTCCATGCAACCATAAGACATATAGTGCCCATGCCACCATAAGATATCCAGTGCCCATGTAGTCATCGGGCATCCAGGGTCCATGCAACCATAAGACATCCAGTTCCCGTGTAATCATTGAGCATTCAGTGCCCATGCAACCATAAGACATTCAGTGCCCATGCAACCATAAGACATTCAGTGTCCATGCAACCATAAGACATCCAGTTCCCGTGTAATCATTGAGCATTCAGTGCCCATGCAACCATAAGACATTTAGTGCCCATGCAACCATAAGACATTCAGTGTCCATGCAACCATAAGACATTCAGTGTCCATGCAACCATAAGTCATTTAGTGTCCAAGCAACCATAAGACATTCAGTGTCCAAGCAACCATAAGACATTCAGTGTCCAAGCAACCATAAGACAACCAGAGCCCATTAAACCATAGGACATTCAGTGCCCATGCAATTATCGGGCATTCAGTGCCCAAGCACCCATAAGACATTCGGTGCCCATGCAACCATAAGACAACCAGTGCCAATGCAACAATAGTACATTTAGTGCCAATGCAATAATTGGGCACCAAGTGTCCATGCAACCATAAGACATCCAGTGCCCATGCAACCATAAGACATCCAGTGCCCATGCAACTATAGGACATCCACTGCTCATGTAGCCATAGGACATCCAGTGCTCATGCAACCATAAGACATCCAGTACGTTGCCTATGCAACCATAAGACATCCAGTGCCCATGCAACCATAAGACATCCAGTGCCCATGCAACTATAGGACATCCACTGCTCATGCAACCATAAGACATCCAGTGCGGTGCCTATGCAACCATGAGACATCCAGTGCCCATGCAACTATAGGACATCCACTGCTCATGCAACCATAAGACATCCAGTGCGGTGCCTATGTAACCATGAGACATCCAGTGCCCATGCAACCATGAGACATCCAGTACCCATGCAACCATGAGACATCCAGTACCCATGCAACCATGAGACATCCAGTACCCATGCAATTATCAGGCATCCAGTGCTTATGCAATAATAAGAATGGTCCCTCTTATCATAGTTAGGGGCTCCTCTGCAGTGTACATCGAGGAATTGCCTTACACACAAACACATACTAGCTCACTTCCCTCCTGTAATCTTAATGCTTCCATCAGCTGTTACTGCTCAGTGCGCAGTCATCAACAAGCACTACGGCTCACATACTATAAATACCAGCGTAATAGGCGTACAGAGTGACTGCAGAGACAAGGTATAATCACTGATCCATTTCCACTCAGGAGTTTAATGTGCTGCATTTATATTGATGACTGATGTCTTGTGAAATTTTTGCTGAGCTGCAAAGGTTTAAATAACTTAGAAGAAGAGCGCACTGCACACACAATGCAGAGTACAAATCTCCTCCAATGTGCTGACTCATTCACTCCTGTTAGCATCTTCAATAAAAGGGAAATAACAAACTAGGCTAGTGTGTCAAAAGTCTAAACGAGTGGCCTTTTTCAGGAAAGACTGCTCACTTACAGGCCTGCACGGGCAGTGGGTGCAGAAATTGAACATGCAATTTGAATTCCCCAGTCCAGGTATACCAATAGTTCATGGTTGTCCCTCATTTGGAGGACTGTGCCTCTTGTTGAACCAAAAAAGTCAATTTTTTCCCCTCAGTCAGGGCCATCTTTAAGGCAGGGCAAAGGGGAAGCTGCCCTGGGCCCTGTCATTGTTGTGGGGCCCAAAGCAGCTGCCTCATACTTTCCTTGAAGTTTTAGTCATGTGCTGTGTCCTGATATCTCAGTGTGAAGTGCTACTACTAATGCTGCCCAGCTCTGCCTTATTGTCGTGTACAGATGACTCACCTGCAGACCCTGTGATTACATGTAAATAGCCATGATTCATATGTAAATAACGGGAGTATTCATATGTAAATAGTGGCGGAATTCATATGTAAAAAACTGAAGTCGGCGGCATTCATATGTATATCATGCCTCTCTGCAGTGAAGAGATGATGTGCTGTAACCTCTAGCATCCAATCAGTGAGCAGTATTGATGTACAGTGATCTCTAGCAACCAATAAAGAAGCAGAAATCATGTGCTGTAACCTCTAGAAACTAATCAGTGAGCCGTAATGTGTGCTGTAACCTCTAGCAACCAGTCAGTAAGTGATAATGATATGCTGTAACTTCTGGCAACCAATCGCAATCACTGCCTGATCTGATACAGTAAAATGATTTTAAGTCTAGCTGATATTTATTGTATGTCTCAGAGCAGGTGGAGAGCAAAATTGCATGGGGGGGCGGAGAATTTTTTTTGCACTGGGTCCAATCAACATTAAAGACGGCCCTGCCCTCAGTTCTTTATGTTTTTAGTCTATTGCAGGTGTCTCCAAACTTTCAACAAAGGGCTAGTTTACTGCACATATACAGAACAAAATTCAAATGTATTAAGGGCGGGGGGAATTATTGGTACTATTACTTTTGAGCGATTTTATGACAGACACATTGATCACTTTTGACAAATTTTTGGTACCATTGTCATTTTTACAGCGATCAGCTCTATAAAAATGCAGTGTTTACTGTGAAAATGACACTGGCAGTAAAGGGGTTAACCACTGGGTGGCGCTGAAGGGGTTAAGTGTGTCCTAGGGAGTGATTCTAACTGTTAGGGGCCGTGGCTACGAGTGTCACATCACTGATCGCTGCTCCCGATGAGAGGGAGCATACGATCAGTGACAGTGTCACTAGGCAGAACAGGAAGATGCTTGTTTACACTTGCCTGTCCCCGTTCTGCAGCTCTGTGACCCAATCGCGGGACACCGGCATACACCGAGTCCGCAGGCTTGGTCACGGAGCTCGCAGCAGGGGAGCATGTGCGTCTGCACAGCGGGCATTTTAAAGTGTAGTAAATATACGTTACTCTGCCCAGTCGTCCCATATTGGGAGAAATTGTACCCCTTTATTGGGGTCATTGAGATAAATTGTACCCCTTTATTGGGGTCATTGAGATAAATTGTACCCCTTTATTGGGGGAAAATTATGTCTTTTTGTTGGCATCAGTGGATGAAATAATGCCCTAAGGGCCGGATAGAAGCAAGCAAAGGGCGATATCTGGCCCCAGGGCCGCAGTTTGAAGATCACTGGTCTATTGTTTATAACAGACCTTCACTCAAAAGTAATAGTACCAATAATTCCCCCCGCCCCTAATACATTTGAGTTTTGTTCTGTACCTTTTTTTGACAGGTACCCACACCCCCACTTCCTCAATTCTAGCCTAAGCAAGAATGCGGATGCTCATCCAGCCCCACCCTGAGGCCGCGTACACACGATCAGACCTGTCCGATGAAACTGGTCTGCAGACCTGTTTCATCGGACCAATTCGATGGTGTGTACGGCCCATCGGACCGTTGTCCGTCGGACGAAAGTTTTAAAACTTGCTTTAAAATCTGTCCAATGGACACCTGTCCGTCGGACAGATTCAATGGTTAGTACGCCAAAGCATCGGACCAAAAACCCGCACATGCTCAGAATCAAGTCGACGCATGCTTGGAAGCATTGAACTTCCTTTTTTCAGCACGTCGGTGTGTTTCTACGTCACTGCGTTCTGGCCTGATGGGATTTTTGGTACAATGGTGTGTACACACATCATACCATCAGACCACTTCAGCCTGGTCCGATGAAAACGGTCCGTCGGACCAGTCTCATCGGACCAGTCTGATCGTGTGTACGTGGCCTAAGTGTTTCTCACACTTCAGTGCTCTATGCTGGCAGAGCTGAGTAACAGCCACACCCCTCAACAGAAGTATCCTGTACTGCAGAGAAGGGGAGGGGCATGTCTGACCTGGTCTGTTACATTAATTAGAGCACTGGTTCTAATTCCTATTAAACTGCATTTAGATATCTAGCTCAAGTGCTGTAGGTCTAGCCATACATGTGTATCGCCCCCTTACTTTCAGTACGGGCACTACGCTAAAGTTAGTGGGCGAATGGGAGAGTTATTTTGCTCCCATTCATAATTTGTTAAATTACAGGTTGCTGTTATTCCAGAACTGTCCTGTGGGTCAGTCTGCCTTCCAGGGGTGTGATCCCACCCCTGGGCGACAGTTGGCGCTAGAGGGATTCTGGTGGAGCCACTTTTCCCCAGCAGCCAATTAGAGTTTTTCCCTCGCTGGGCATGCTGGGGAGGGGTATATCTGTAACAGGCGCCATGATTCTTGGTTCTCTGGTCGGGGTCCATGTTCCAGGTGCGGCATCCACCTTCAGGGTGCGCTCATCCATGGACCCCGTCTGCATGGCCCACCTGGCCAGAGCTGCCTGCTCCATGGAGACTCATCCAGATGTTGGAGGGGGCCCCAGTGACTTACTGGGTCCCCACCCTTACTGAGAAGATCCCAAGCTGTATGCCGTTCGGTGGGGGATCGGCTTGAGGAGAACCCGGAGGCAGGTTATCCAAAAGGGCTTGAACGAACCATCAGGGATCTGGTCACCGGGATTTGACAGGTACATGACAGCTGTCAGTCAGTGACCCTTCATTGCATTTACTGGGAGGATTTGCTCAAATCTAATTTGTTCTTTGAAGTACTAAAGTACTAGGCCTGTGGCAGAGGCCCGAGCCAAGTCTGTAACAGAGGCCTGTTCCTCCCAGCAACTTAAAAGTGACACTTCGGCTGCCACGCTTGTGACAAAGGTCTGTCCGGGGGCACTTCACCCACTCTGGCTAGAGTGGCGACGAATTGTATCTACTACTACTGAGAGCAGGATTTGCTCTGTTTCATATCCAGGCCTGATACCGCAAAGTTCTTTATTGCTTCATCAACCTCTCCTATCCTACCTCCTGTTGATGTTGGCCGTTGTTGGACCCTGGAATAAAGCATTTGAAAAACCCATCTGATGACTGGACATTCGCTCACTGCTACTACTCACTGCTACTACCCCTAGACACACTACCAGGTAACTTAATACGCCGATCCCAAAACAACCAGGGGCCCCTGAATGGGGTAGCACTACACATGTATAGATTTCTATCATTCAACACTATGATAGAGAAAGAAATCCATCGATTTCCCAATCTACACTAAACAATACGAATAGAAAAATCTCTACTGCCAGCTATAGTATTTGGCCACTGCAGCACCCATGGCTGCCTGGATACCTGGGCAGAGACTTATTTCATAGGATCTCATAGAATGCAGTCACTTTTGGGCCAATAAAATTCCAGTTGATTTTGAAACAGTGTTTGTTGAGCTGGGTGGCGCCAACACTGCCACCTTGGCACAAATTTCTGAATTTGAGAAGTGTATGAGTAACTGAACAGGAACGTAGAGGTAAGACTCTGGAAATGGAGGTTGTTCGTATAAAGTCTATCGGAGTAGTTCACTATACGTTTTTTTTTTTTTAATGTTTTTGGAACATGGCCAATCCTTTTCTTTTCTCATTGTGTTAAACGTAGACAGAAGGTTTGGGAATTTACAGATGTCTCCTACTAATTGTCCTCTGGGAGTCATCTGTCTATGGCCAGCTATGCTTGTCGGTAGTAATCATTTTTCATAGGATATTATATTATTTCCATTGTCCAAATACTTAAAGAAAAAAGTGACCTGCATATGACAAGGTATACATTATCTGTAGATCCAATGGCAGACAGCATCAGGGTTTTTGAGTTCTGATGAAGAGGGATCTGCCCTTGAAACGCGTAAACCTCTTCCCTATGTATGGGTATTACATGAGCATCGCATTGGATTGCCTCTATTGGATTATTAATGTTCCTTATTATAATATAATTATAATTACTTTGTGAGTATATTGGAATGTTTAGTTAGTTTTTATGTTAATGCAGGAGGCTGGTGCTGCAGGTAATGCAGGAGTCTTACTTTTTTGGTATAGTTACTTTCAGGGATTTTCTTGTCAGAGAATAGGAGCAGGAACTCCCCCTTTCCAAGTCACCCTTGCCTCCTCCGAGCACCGCTCCTTGGTTCCACTCCCTACCCACCTCCCAGGACTGCCCCTTTTAAAAAATACAGAAACATGTGACATTTTGTGGTACTAAGTAATTTGTATGGAACTAGATGATGATAACAAGAAAAGTAGTAAAATAGATCCCCCGCAGCCAGCAACAATGGACCACCTACAATAAAATACCCCACAGAAACCATAGTCCCCCTGGAGCAAAAACATATCTCCCCGCAGCCAGCATCAATAGACCCCCCCCCCCCAGCACAAGCATCAATAGACCCCTCCCCAGCACCAGCATTAATAGACCCCCAAGCAGCACCAGCAGCAACAGACCCCTACCCAGCACCAGCATCAATAGACCCCCCAGCACCAGCATCAATAGACATCCCCCAGCACTAGCATCAATAGATCCCCACAGCACCAGCATTAATAGCCCCCCCCCAGCACCAGCATCAATAGACCCCTCCCCAGCACCAGCATCAATAGACCTCAGCACCAGCATCAATAGACCCCCCCCCCCCCAGCACCAGCATCAATAGATACCCCCCAGCACCAGCATTATTAGACCCCCCCCAGCACCAGCATCAATAGACATCCCGCCGGCACTAGAATCAATAGATCCCCCCCCAGCACCAGCATTAATAGACCCCTCCCAGCACCAGCATCAATAGACCACCCACCAGCACCAGCGTCAATAGACCCCCCCAGCAACAGCATCAATAGACCCCCCCAGCAACAGCATCAATAGACCCCCCCCCCAGCAACAGCATCAATAGAACCTCCCCCCAGCACCAGCATCGATAGACCCCCCCTCCCAGCACATGCAACAATAGATACCCCCTACAGCACCAGCATCAATAGACCCCCCTCCCAGCACCAGCATCAATAGACCCTTCCCCAGCACCAGCATCAATAGACCCCCACCCCAGCACAAGCATCAATAGACCCCCACCAGCACCAATAGATCCCCCTCCAGTACAAGAATCAAAATAGCCCTCCCCAGCACCAGCATCAACATACCCCCACCAGAAACAGCATCAATAGACCCCCACCCCCCAGCATCAGCAACAATAGATACCCCCAGCAACAATGGACCACTTGCATCAAAATATCCCTCCTCAACAAAAATGGACCCCCTGCAGAAAATACAGATCTCCCTACAGCAATCAAAAGACGCCCCAGCAGCCAGCAACAATAGACCCCCTCTATCAACAGTAAATCCCTCCCAGCGACAACTGACCCCAACAACATAAGACCCACCCCCCAGCAACAATAGATCCCCCGCCAGCAAAAACATTTCCTCCCCCTGCAAAACAAAAATCCACACACGTGGCAACAGATCCCTTAGGGGCCAACATCAACAGGCCCTGCAGCCCCCCCCCGTATTCCAACTGAAAAAAAAATCCCTGGCTACTTAAAGGACCTCCTCAATCTGAACAGGACAGCAAAGCCTGTTCATCATTAGACTCTGGATGGAGCACCTACTTCGGAGATTACATCGGAATATTTTTCTTATTAATTATATTATGTATGCAGGATTATGAGGGGGCTATTGCTCTTGAAGCACTGGTGGGTGTTTTTTTGTTTAGTTTTTAACATAAGCTGAAACACCGTCACTGATTCGGTCTGATTGTCAGGATTTAATATACACAGGAAATTGCGCAGCATTTTTTCCCCTTTTCTGTGCATGTCGTTCAACAAGTCGCACTTTCGTGAACTCCTGCTGCACATATAATCTATGTATTCCTCGAAGTTGTCTCATTAGCAGGGTGTGTGTGCAGTGTTCCAACTTTAGCCAAGCATTAAAATGAATCACATTCTCCGTCTGCTAATTGCGCCAGAAAACGGACAGGCTCCCAGGTGTTCCGCTACAATCACGTGCTGCGTAGCCACCTTGTTGGTATTTTATAGACCTGAATGGTAAAAATTGGACTCAATGCTGATGAATATTATTATAAGGAAACAGATCATAAGGCCAGTTTTTTTCGTTTTTTTTAACCACTTCCATACCGGCCCCCGGGCCTATTCTGGCACTTCTCTCCTACATGTAAAAATCATCATTTGTTTGCTAGAAAATTACTCAGAACCCCCAAACATTATGGGCCAGATTCAGGTAGATGGGCGAATCTTTAATCTGGAGTAACGTTTCTCATTTACGTTACTCCGCCGAAACTTTAGGAGCAAGTATTGTTATTCACATAGCACTTGCTCCTAAAGTTGCGGCGGCGTAGCGAAAATGAGCCGGCGGAATTCAAATTGGGCGTGTAGGGGGCGTGTATTATGTTAACTATGCGCGATCCCGCGGCGAACGTACTGCGCATGCGTCGACTGTCAGTGCGCATGCTCCAAATTCTTTCAGGGAACGTCAATGACGTCAATCCCCATTCACGGACGTTTTACGCAAACGACGCAAAAATTTTTTTTTTTCGAGGCGATGACGACGCCCATACTTAACATAGGATACTCCACTAGGGGGCTGCTTTATCTTTGCACCGCGTGCGTCTCACTGAATACTGTGAATTTCCGGCTGATTAACATGTTAATTTTTCGATACGGGCGAAATAGATAGTATTCTTTTCTGCTTAGTCAAAGTGAGAGTTAGGCTGGAGTATCACTGATACTCCAGCCTAACTCTACCTGAATCTGGCCCTATATAAGAGATTCTAGGGAATCGATCGTTTGGGAATAAAATAAAAATAAAACAGTAAAGTTAGCCCATCTTTTTGTATAATGTGAAAGATGAAGTTACGCTGCGTAAATAGATACCTAGCATGTCACGCTTTAAAATTGCGCACACTAGTGAAATGGCGCCAAACTTTGGTATTTAAAAATCTTCATAGGTGACACTCTTAGGCCGCATACACACGATCAAATTTATCTGCTGAAACCGGTCCGACGGACCGTTTCAGCAGACAAATCCGATCGTGTGTACGGGAGAGCATGCTTTAAATCTTGTCTGCTGGAAAGCCGTCCGTCCGACATGTCCGCTGGTAAGTACGCCTAACCAGCGGACAAAAATCTCCCGCATGCGCCGAATGGATTCGACGCATGCGTGGAAGTATTTTACTTCCTGGAGTGGTGACGTGGTGGCGTCAACGTCACCGCCACGTCACCGCGCTGTCTGTCCGCGGGGATTTTGGTTTGATCGTGTGTACACTGATCAAACCAAAATAGCCCAGCAGACATATCCGATGAAAACGGTCTGTCCGATCGTTTTCATCGGATTTGTTTAGTCGTGTGTACGTGGCCTAAGTTTAGAGTTACAGAGGTCTTGGCCTAGAATTGTTGCCGTTGCTCTAAGGCCTCGTACACACGACCGTTTTCCTCGGCAGAATCCAGCAAAAAACTTGTTGAGAGACGTGTTTTGCCGTGGAAACCGGTCGTGGGTACATTTTTAGACGAGGAAACTGTCGAGGAACTCGTCGAGCCAAAAAGAGAGCATGTTCTCTTTTTCCTCGACGGGAATGGAGAAAATTGGCTCGTCGAGTTCCTCGACAGAAGAACAAGGAACTTGACACGCAAAACGACAGTTTCGCCCGACGAGTACCTCGGTCGTGTGTACAAGGCCTAAGACCCGTTTCACACTGAGCCTCCCATAGTGTCAGCGGTTAAACCCCGCTCTTTTTACCGCCGACGCTGTGGGCGGATTTGCGATTTTTACCTCCCCACTAGTGACACAAGGAAGGGTTAAAACCGCCCGCAATGCGTTGCTGCAGCAGCGCATTGCCAGCGATATAGTTGCACTGTCCCATTGATTTCAATGGACAGGAACGGTGGAGGAGCGGTAAAGACACCGCTCCAAAAATGCAGCTAGCAGGACTTTTTTACCTACCTGCTAGCGCAACGTTCCAGCGTGAAAGCCCTCAGGCTTTCACACTGGAGTAAATGTAACAGCTTTTTAAGGGTGGATTGCAGGTGCTATTTTTAACGCTATAGTGCCTGCAATACGCCCTCAGTGTGAAAAGGGGTCTTACGCACACAGCGATAACTCACATGTGTGATTTGAATTCCATTTACATATGTGGGCGCAACTTACATATGCGTTCTCTTCTGTGAGCTAGCACTCGGGGACGGGTGCGCTTTACAATTTTTTTATTTTTTATTATTGTATATTTTACCTTTTTTAATTAATTTTTACACTTTCTCTTTCATTTTTTTTTTTGTATCACTTTTATCATAGCTCCCAACTGTCCCTGATTTCGAGGGACTGTCCCTGATTTGGAGCAATGTCCCTCTGTCCCTCTTTCCTCCTCATTTGTCCCTCATTTTGGTCTGATCGATATAGTTATATATTCAATGCACTTTTTATATTTCATAAAGTGTTTCCAAGTGCTAAACCTTTTATCCCAATTCTAAATTGCTGCATTTGTAAGTTTTAAAAGCCAATATAAAGCAATAGTAGTAGTAAAAAAAAAAGTCCCTTGTGGATTTAATTAACCTTGTTTTGGGTTAATTCTCCTTTAAGAGAATACATACATTTACTAGTAGGTGTCCCTCATTCCCATCTCAAAATGTTGGGAGGTATGTTTTTATTCTTATTACAAGGATTGACCCTACATCTCTCCTCCAGGCCTAAAAGACAGGGAATCAAAAAAATATGAACTGTCTCAACCTTTCCAGCCGAGTCCCCAGCTTTGATAACTGGGGACCATCTGGTCAAGAGAAATCTCGTTGATCAACTTGATTGTTCTTACAGTGCTGCAGGCATCATTCAGATATCCCCAGGGCCGCTGATAGGGGGGACCCCCAGTCCTCCTGTAGGAGGCCCAGGCACCTAGAAGGGCCCGAGCAGCAGAGGGAATTGGTGCGGCCGGGCAGAGGGGCAATTACAGAAAGATGCCCTGTGTGGCGCTCTGCAGCAGCTGAAAGCTGTTTTCTCTCCCTCCTACCGGATTTCAGCTCCTGCAGAGAGAAACACAAACACAAGGCATCCTCCCTGTTGTGCCTGCTGTTCTGCCTGCTTCTGTGCCCCCTGTCACTGAGCTGCCCCTCCCTCTTCCTGTGGCGCTTCCGGGTTCCCTATCCTGTAAACGCAATATTTTTTTTTTAGAAATTGTCAAAAAATATTTTTTAGAAATTTTTACTGTTTTTTTTTTAATTATAAAAAAATTAAATAAAATGTAAAAAACAATTAAAAAGGGCTAATTCACACAGGTTATCTGTTATGTTTTTGTCCACTAATAATGATTTTAGTGTATATTTAGTGAAAATATTTTTTTAATATATTCGGGGGGGGGGGGGGGACGGGCCTGCCAGGTAGGCTATACAGGGCCCCTTCATTTCTAACAGTGGCCCTGGATAACCCCATTGATGTCAGAGGACGTTCTTGGGCTGGAAGTGGTTAAAAACAAAACGGGGGGGGGGGGGGGGGGTGTTAGTAGGTTTGCCACCTCATCCCTTTAAACCCAAACACATAGGAATTACACAGGTTCTGAGGCTAATTTAAAGTAGATAGGGCACCAATTGAGTTTATTTACCACCTCATTCAGTGACAGAGCCTGTGTAGTTCATATGTGTTTGGGTTTAAAAGGATAAGGTGGCAACCCTAGGCGTTAGTCACATGACCGGAGCACTATAGCGCTTCCACCATCAGCTTTCACCCAGAAAAAATTTGTAATGCTGACGATATTTTTTTCAACCACTTTAAGCCTGCTTTGGTCTGCACAAACGACCAAATGGTTGAAGGTAGCCTGCTGACAACACTTTCATGAAACCATTAAATCAATGAAATGCTGTTAGTAATTTGCATTGATCCATTTAACTTTTCCATTCGATCACTGGTGGAAAAGCTTTCAAGTTACAAGAAAATTACCGTTTATGTAGTCAGCAAGGAATGTTATATGCAAATGTTTAGTATCTTTGGGGGTGGTGGGGTTGGAAGAACGTGACCAGTGGGAGTAGAGAATGTTCCAGCATTAGTGGGAGTAAACAATTTTATTGGGATATTATGTGATAGACCAACACAAAGTGGCACATAATTGTGAAGTGGAAGGAAATTGATAAATGGTTTTCAATTTTTTTTTACAAATAAATATGTGAAAAGTGTGGTGTGCATTTGTATTCAGCTCCCAAGCTTTGAACATCTCACGGAGCACTGTTCAATCCATCATCCGAAAATGGAAAGCGTATGGCCATGGTCTAAACTGACAGAGTATTAATCAGAGAAGCAGCCAAGAGGCCCTTGGTAACTCTGGAGGAGCTGCAGAGATCCACAGCTCAGGTGGGAGAATCCGTCCACAGGAAAAATTTAAGTCGCACACTCTACAAATCTGACCTTTATGGAAGAGTGGCAAGAAGAAAGTTGTTGAAAGAAAGACATAAGAAGTCCCGTTTGCATTTTGTGAGAAGCCATGTGGGGGACACAGCAAACGTTGAAGAAGGTGGTCTGGTCAAAATTTAACTTTTTGACCTAAAAGCAAAACGCTATGTGTGGTGGAAAACTAACACTGCACACACCCTGAACACACCATCCCCACTGTGAAACATGGTGGTGACAGCATCATGTTGTGGGGATCCTTTTCTTCAGCAGGGACAGGGAAGCTGAACAGAGTTGATGGGAAGATGAATGGAGCCAAATACAGGACAATCTTAGAACAAAACCTGTTAGAGTATGCAAAATACTTAAGACTGGGGAGGAGGTTCACCTTCAAGCAGGACAATGACCCTAAACATAAAGCCAGAGCTACAATGGAATGGTTTATATCAAAGCATATTCATGTGTTAGAATGGCCCAAAGTCCAGACCTAAATCCAATTGAAAATCTGTGGCAAGACTTGAAAATTACTGTCCACAGACGCTCTCTATCCAATCTGACAGAGCTTGAGATATTTTGCAAAGAAGAATGGGCAAAAATGTCCCTCTCTAGGTGTGCAAAGCCGGTAGAGACATCCCCAAAAAGACTTGCAGCTGTAATTGCAGAAAAATGTGGTTCTACAAAGTAATGACTCAGGGGGGCGCTATACAAATGTACCCCACACTTTTCACATATTTATTTGTAAAAAAGAAAATTAAAAATATTTACCATTTTCCTTCCACTTCACAATTATGTGCTACTTTATGTTGGCCTATCACATACAATTTCAATAAAATAAAATAAAATGTTGTTGTTGTAAAATGCTAAATTTAGAAAATGTAAAGGGGTATGAATACTTTTCAAGGCACTGTGTGGCTTGTGTGTATCATTTGGAATCTGGTGAATGTTAAGATTGCAAACACATAAAAATGGCATTATGTATTAATTTTATTTGTACAAACCCAACTTGATCTTATCTTAATATTACACTAATGATTTACACAAGCAGTTACATTTTGTGCGACACATCGGACACTTTTGACACCATTTTGGGACCATTGTAATTTTTACAGCGAACAGTGCTATAAAAATGCACCGATTGCTGTACAAATGACACGGGCAGTGAAGAGGCTAGGTAGCGCTGCAGGGGTTAAAGGGGTTGTAAAGGAAAAAAAATGTTTTCATAATAAGCATCCTTTACCTGAAGTCATTCCTCTGTTCACTTCCTCATTGTTCGTTTTTGCTCAAAAGTTGCTCTATTTCTTCTCTGTTCTGTTCATTTCCTGCTTGTCTGATTGTTACTCACCACCGTGAAGGGAGGCTTTACTGCGGTGGTCAGTAATGTGCTCGCCCCCTCCTGGGAACTACATCTGTGCGGCAGGACGCTCTCTACATGTTAGAGACTTCAAGGAGGTGTGAATTACTGGGCATGCCGCAATGCATACTGGGAAATGTAGTTCTTACATGAACGAGTGCCACAAACCAGGAAGTGAATGAGATAACAGAAACTAGAATGCCGGAGGTGATATAGATGAAGGGATTTACTAGTTTTTTAACAGAATCATTACACTTTTCTGTCTGTCTACCTTGCAGACAATGGTCCAGATTCTCAAAAGAATTACGCCGGTGTATCTACATATACACCGGCGTAATTCGAAAATCCCGCCGGCGTATCATTGTTTTGTATTCTCAAAATACGCCGGAATTATGCTAGGATCCGACTTGCGTAAGTCACTTACACCGTCGGATCCTAAATGCAATAATACGCGGGCCGCTAGGTGGCGTTTACGTTGATTTCAGCGTTGAATATGCAAATGAGCCGATACGCCGATTCCCGAACGTTTTTGCGCCGCTTTGCCGTAGTTTACGTAGTTTCCGTAAGCGTAAGGTTACCCCTGCTATATGAGGGGTAACCTTACGTCAGTCCGCCGTATGCCGTGTTAAGTATGGCCGTCGGGACAGCGTCTGGTTTTTCCGTCGTTTACGTCGTTTATCTAACTCGTCGCAAATAGGCCTGTACGTTAATTACGTTCACGTCGCAACCAATGTATTTGCGTCGTACTACGGAGCATGCGCACTGGGCTACGTTTAAGGCCGGCGGATGCGCAGTTCGTTCGGCACGGGGGCGCGCTTAATTTAAATACAAGCCGCCCCCTTTGAATTACGCGGCCTTACGCTGGGTCATTTACACTACCCCGCCGCAAATTACGGAGCAAGTGCTTGGAGAATACGGCACTTGCTCCAGTAAGTTGCGGCGGCGTAGTGTAAATGGCTTACGCTACGCCGCCGCGGATTCTACGTGAATCTGGCCCAATAATTTTAGGCAATTTTTTTTTTCCTTTACAACTCCTTTAAGTGTTCCCTAGGAAGTGATTCTTACTGTTAGAGGGCGTGGCTACACGTGACACGTCACTGATGACCGTTCCCAATCACGGGAGAACGGTCATCAGTGACAGTGTCACTAGGCAGAATAGGGGAATGCCTTGTTTACAAAGGCATTCTCCCGTTCTGCTCTTACCGCAATCTGGGACTCCCGGGAACATCACATTTTCAGGACCCGCGACTGCACTTGAGAGGCATGTGGCGGGCGCGAGTGCGCGCCCGCTGAGCGGCAGATTCAAATGGACAAACCTGTACGCCAATCTGCCTGCCTGTGCTATTCTGTTGATGTAAATAGGCATGCGGCAGTCGGCAAGTGGTTAAAGGGGACGTATCTGTACACCCATGTGCCCCAGCCGAGCCATTGTGCGCTGGTCAGCAAGTGGTTAAGAAAAATAAATAAAAATAAAAAACTGGAAGCTGATCCTAAATCCTGAAGTAAGTCAATGCTCTATGCCTCTATCCAATGGTTATAGTAAATGGATGAAGCTAAGGAAATCTGGTGCTACCACAACCGGAGACCCCAAGAGACATAGAGGCTGCTGTGTTGTTCTATTGTTGACTGTAGCTGCTAACATGGATTTGTTCTTCTTCTAATTAATACTATCTAAGGAAAAGGGAAAAAAAAAAGAAAAGCCTTTCTATAGATATGTGATGTTTATTGACAGTTTATTTTAGTTTAGTAGGCCTTTGAAAGGGAACTGTGACTATTTCAGGCACTTCGGAGCTTCTGTATCCCACATTCTGCCCTTTCAGCCAAGCTGTTCTTCTTCATAACATTCAAAGGCTGTCTCTACAACAGCGCAGCAGGGCTATGCTGTATCTGATGGCAATTGTATCTGACACACAGACTTCTAGTATGTCTAACCGATCAACAGCAAGATGGCAGTTTGTGACCTGCGGGCTACGGAATGTAGTGGGAACACACAGCCATCTAGGAGTAGGCCTAGCACTTCTGGAGCATACATAAGCAAGGCCGCAGAATCTCTCAGCACACAAGCTCACGGCAAGGGCAACATTCGAGTTGACGTGTGAAATTGACTGACCTCTGCTGCTTCAGCACCCTTAGGAAGAATGCATAGACAACCATGTTGTTTTCTGAGACACGGAGAACACACACACTGGTAAAGCTTTGGTTCACAGGTTTATGCTCCCAGAAGAATGCATACTTTAGACATACCATGCTTTGTACGCTTCTTTCCATCAGTTTACCTCCCCCTGACATTTT
The DNA here is from genome assembly GCA_029574335.1 of Rana kukunoris. NCBI lineage: Eukaryota > Metazoa > Chordata > Amphibia > Anura > Ranidae > Rana > Rana kukunoris. Next base: position 139,167,590 of record CM056058.1, read on the forward strand.
CTCCATTCTTTATGAGTATGGTCCAATTTATAGTGGCAATAAACCGACCTATTCCTAAGCATCTGTGGAGTGATCTAGTCCCATTTATTGGGACAAGGTTCCATTATACGAAAGTCCAGGCATTGCTATGTACCTGAAATAGGTGTGCACAGACTATTGCATTAGGGTGTGCACCCCAAATCTCAAACACAAATAAACAAAGCCTGCTGTCACAGAAAGGAAGCTCTGGTGGTGGGAGACAGTTGATTGGAAGCATATACTGGTGTAACGTGTTCCTACTGTTGAACATAGCTGTAACGGTCAGGGGTTAACGCCGTTTACGATATTCCATTCCACCAACCCAGGACAGCTTATCGACACTCCACAATCTGGCGGACAAACAGGACCCATAGGATTCCCCAGAAACGAGACACACAGCTCTGTCTCTGGTTCAAATGGATAGATCTTTAATGGGAAAACTCAGGCTCTTATATACAGTCAGCAACCAAATATGAACAATGACTGAACTCCACCCACAACATGACACAAGGAGCCCAATACACATCTTTAGTCAGACTTCCTGGCACCGAGATAATCTACACAAGCTAATTAGCTACAGCTGACAAGTCAGACATCTGACTCCGGCTTCTCTCACCTTCCATACAATACATATTAATTTAGTAAACATAAGTCAGACATCTGACCTTTAGATTGTGCTAACTCACAACACACATTATCATCAATAGAACTTCACACAATACAATACATAACACAATGAAAAGGTCTTTAGAAACCAGACTAAGGCTAGTTTACATGACAGTAGAAGACTTAATTACCCCCTTAACAGTCTGTGTTTCCACATGAATGAATCACTCTATTGACCTGTTGGGTTTAGAATCAACAACCTGTAATATTTCAAGATATCCTGCAAAACATTGTAAATTATAATTACTGCCCCATCTAATGTAATCCGAGATATAATTTCTCAGTCATTCTATGCCCCTAGTCGACATAGGATGACCCTAGACACAACAGTCATTGGTGAAGCTGACACAGGAGTACCCCACACCCTTCAAGAGCCTCTGGGTTCCACGGGCCATTCTGTTACACTAGCCTTTAATATAATGGGGGCATTTACACTGGCCACTGGCATCCCCAACCACCCGCCTGGTGCTGTCCCTGGATAATGCTAATGCACATGGGGTGATTAGGGTGTGCCCAGGCACACCTGGCACACCCTGTGTGCACGCCTATGGTACCTGAGACATACCACTTTCTCACTGTAAGATTTGCATTGCGAGGAATATAAAACTTTTTAAAGACAAGTGCACAGGGCAGTAGCAAAGAAGGAGAATGTCTGTGTTTTAAGAGTGTCAACTACAGCAGGCGCTGCATATTGGTAGAGTTATGGAGTGCCTATTCAAGCTGGAGGGTTCCCCTTCAAGTCAGACTTATGTGCAGCCACGTGTGAGGGGTTCAAATCTACAGCATTCTAGAACTGTATTTATCCATAGTGGCGCTAGCCCACCCTCCTGCCCCCCTACATCAATAGAGATGTCAAAACTGTAAAAAAAAAAAAACGCTAGGTGGGTCTAACAGTGTATGGGATAGGTTATTTCTAGGTTCATAGGACTGTCCCTTTCTAGATTCTAGAACATTGATGGGACTGTTGATTTTCAAGTTCATGAAACTCATTTTTTTTACATATAACAGTTCATGGGACTGTCACTTGCCAGGCCGAAGAGTGCTTCACTGGAATTTCACTTTGCACGCTGTACAAAAGAGCATGGAACTGTCTATAAAGGTGTTCATTTATTCAGGTCATTGTATAACTAGTAGTAGTTAGTAGTTAGTTAGTAGTTAGTAGTAGTCAATTCCAATGGTCCTGTTTTGGTAATGCTAAAAATTATAGATGACAACTACTAGTTAGTGCGACTGTCACTTTCCAGATTCTAGAACACTTGGTAGACACTTCTAGAAAACTTGGTAGACACTTCTAGAACACTTGGTAGGACTGTCAATTTCCAGGTTTTAGAACAGTTCAGGGGACTGTACATTTATTAAGTAAGAGAACATCACCTTCCAAATTCTCAAACACTTAATTGAATTGTCAATTTCCAGATTTTAGAAAAGTTAATTGAACTGTAATTATAAAAGTCATAGAACAGGTTATGGGACTGTCAATTTTCTAATTTTAGAACACTTGATGGGACTGTCACTTTCCAGGTTTTAGAACAGTTCATGGGACTGTAATTTTTATTTTAGTTGTAGAACAGTTCATGGGACCGTCACTTTCCAGATTCTCAAACATTTGATAGGATTGTCAATCTCCAGGTTTTAGGAGAGTTCATGGGACTATTTTTTTAAGTTGTAGAACTGGTAATGGGACCCTCACCTTCCAGATTCTATAACATATAATGGAACTGCAATTTCCAGGTTTTTGAACAATTCATGGGATCGTCACACTTGATGAGATTGTCATATTCCAGATTTTGAACAGTTCATGGGGCTGTATTTTTTTCTTTTACTTCTGCAACCGTTCAAAAGGATTCTCCATGAATAATTTATCCAGGTCATAGTATAACTAGTAATAGCTAATGAATTGCAATTGTCTTTTTTTGATAATGTTAAAAATTATGTTTAAATATTGTAGAACAAGCTCAGTTGCAGTTGACCAACTCATACTAACTAGTTAATAGAGTATTACAAAGAGGTGCCATATGTATAAAAAAGATGTTACAATAATGTATTTTGATTACATAACATATGTATTTGAGTATAAGACGACCCGAATATAAGCAGAGGCACCTAATTTTACCACAAAAAATAGGAAAACTTATTGATTCGAGTATAAGCCTAGGGTATCCATCTGCATGCCTCACTGTGTCCATGCCTCACTGTGCTCATGCCTCACTGTGCCCATGACTAGACTGATGTTTAACATGGGAGTCTATGGAAGGGGTGCTTGGCTTTGAAAAATCTCTGCTCCCCAGCCGTAGATCCCCCAGACAACAAACTTTGCATACTTGTAGAGGAGAAATGTGGCTACATGTGTGTCAAGATCCGGGTTCAGGAGACCTACGACCAGCCAGTACCGGGTCCCCAAACTCACCTGAGAAATGACCGTTTAACATGGGAGTCTATGGAAGGGGTACCCGCATTGATACTCCCCGACCATAGGTCCCCCAGACAACAAACTTTGCACAGTTATAGATAGGGTTGTCCCGATACCACTTTTTTAGGACCGAGTACAAGTACCAATACTTTTTTTCATGTACTCGCCGATACCGAATACCGATACTTTTTTTAAATGTCATGTGACAGTTTTCAAGCCACAATACAGACTAAGGATATTTTCTTTAGAATTATGAAGAACTCTAACTCAAGACATTATAAAAGAATAAAAATGAGTAAAAATGAATAAAAATGTTTTATTTTCTTGTCACGCAGTAGTAAAAAAACTCAAAGAATTTTCACAGAACATGTTGATAAATACAAAAAAAGTATTCTATTTAGGTATCGGGAGCATTTGCGCGAGTACAAGTACTCCCGCAAATACTCGGTATCGGTCCCGATACCGATACTAGTATCGGTATCTGGACAACCCTAGTTATAGAGGAAGAGTGCAGCTATATGTGTGCCGGCTGGTACAGCCTGTTGGTTACCGGGTACCCAAAATCCAGGAGATCAGGCGCAAAAGGTGACTCGAGTATAAGCCGAGGGGGGCATTTTCAGCACAAAAAATGTGCTGAAAAACTTGGCTTATACTCAAGTATATACGGTATGTGTTTTCTCTTTATTTTATTTTAGTTACGTGACAATCATATCTATTTACCACTTGACTATACAATAAAAGCTCCTGAAGAAGTGGCTAAACCCGCAAAACATGTTGAGCATCACATTTTTATTTTTCTGTGGATGTTTTATTGGGTAACGATAGGATGTAAAAATATTTTTTTCCTTATTGTCATGCTCTATTTGTCTATTCTGTGAATATGTTAACATGTATACATTTTGAAACAAAATCTTTTTGTAATTTCTTAAATTTGACTTTATTATCAGTTAATATACGGTACCATAAAAGTCTACTCCCAGCCTCTTCCCAATCTTTACTTTTTAGTTAATAGAGTAATAATTTTTTTAGGTTGTAGAACATTTCACGGGTCTATCGCTTGCTAGATACCGTAAGCTTGACAAACAGTGGTAGGGTTACTATACAGGAGTAAGGCAATAGATCTGTCATCTTTTAACAAATGTGCTTTACTGTAAGCTGTGAACGTGAGAATCACACATATTTACACAGTCATTATGTTTCCTGTGAACGCATATCCTGCAGCAGTCAAAACTAGTGCCTGTGGGCCCTTCTATTTCCATAAGTCTACCAATTATGGGTACTGGGAACAGCAGAAAGTGTGCGTGAAGATTGTCTAATTGCCTGCAAACATGGCCCTTTAAGTGATACTAAGACGCACTGTTTAATTTACATTGTCCCTTCTATGTCTGTATATGGATGATGGCATTGTAATTTTAATTTTAAAAAAATCGAAGTACTTTTTTCCTAATCAATATACAGCTGTCACATGACCCAGTTCTTTCTCAGCCTGTCTTGCAGGGAAACATAAGCAGGAGGAGTGTCATGGATATGCAGTAATGTCTGGCAGCTTACCTTGCTCTCCATGTGTTCATCTTAGAGGCCAGACCCTCTCACCTGGCTGCCTTTATCTCTCCTCCCTGTAAGGCTCCACCCCAGGCCATTCCAGGAACTCTATATTAACCAGTGCACTGCAGGTCTGCATTGCTGATCAATGTTGTTTGTTAGCTTTGTGTTCCTGCTTGCCATGTGCTACGTTAATCTCTGTGTACCGATTTTGGCTTGTCCCCGACTACTCCTGTTTGCCTGTGACCCTGACCCTTGGCCTGTCCCTTGGTTATCCTCATCTGCCTGTTGCCCCAACCTCGGCTTACCCTTCACTATCCCTTGTGTCCTGAGTGGCTGCTTCCCCTCTCTCCCTACGGAGCATGACCTGGGGGACTCCGGGGGCCGTGACCTGGGTTCAGTTGCAGCGAAGGCCATCCTCACCACTAGAGGCTCTGGTGAACACCAGCTGGACCTTAAATTCCGCGCTCTGGGAAATCTTGTGCTCAAGCTTCCTGTCCATCCACAGAAGTCTGGTATAGGGTTCACTACCTTGCGGTGCACCCCTGACTCCAACGGGGTGCATTTGTCATCTGTCCACAGGTGACCTGACAAGGAGCTTTTAGTCCTCTGCTGCTGGTCACATGTTAAAAAAAAAATACTTTTGAAATACAGAGTAAAAATAAATAATTAATATCAATAAATTGTTATAAATCATCATACAAATATATTTTTGAAATCAAATCTTTTTTAATTTTTTGCCAATAACAAGGTGTGGGCAGATTCCCAAATAGCAAGCAATTGTGCTGCAAGTTTAGAAATGACTTGCTAAGTTATTGCTAGACATGCCAGGCTTCACAAGTTTGTTGCACAATTGCAGTAAGTCCGCATTGCATGACTCCAGGTCAACTTTATTTGCAAACATTCTGCAAGTCTGCTGCAAGTTCTGGTTCAGTTATTTTGTGCAATAGTCATCCCGCCACAGGGGGTCACTGTGGCTGAATTTGCATGCTGTAGATTTGCAGAGCTCTTGCTGTAGACTCACAACTGCAACCTTGCTCTTGTTGGCGACTTGCCACGCATATTTGCTACAAATTGGAAAAATGTCAACTAGAACTTGTGCTTGAAGTGTGCAACTTGCCAGTAAAAATGTGCCACAAGTTAACAAGACCAACAATACAATGCTGCCACAAATTTGTGGCAAGTTATTCTTGCTATCTGGGTTTCTACCAGTCATGGGCTGTTTTAGAATAGGAGGGAGGTGAAGCCTCCACCAATCTACATGTAATATCTTGGACAGAAAAACTGTCATCTGTGCCACGATAGGTAGTTGCCTTGACTACTGCAACTCTCTCTATCTGGGATTGCCAAAGATGTTAGTGCAGAAGCTTCAACTTATTTAGAATGTTGCGGCAAGGTTACTCATGGATGTCCTGTAGAGGGATCATATCAACCCTGTCCTCTGCGCCTTGCATTGACTGCCGGTCCACTATCGGACCTTATTTAAGGCAGGATGTATCATATTTAAGATTATGAGAGGCCTGGCCCCAAGCTATCTCTGCTCTCGTTTTCATAAACTCTTGTCAGATAACTCAGATCTACCGGCAGAGATCTCCTCAACATCCCGGTGCCCAAGAAGATCCGGCGTGTTGGTCGGGCCTTCTCCCACCAGTGCCGTATTATGGAATAGCCTCCCTACTAGGCCTCTACTATCCTGGTCTTCAGCGGGTTACTGGAGACTTGGCTTTTCACGCAAGCCTTTTCCTGCGTAGGCTTTTTTTTTTTCACCCTTTCTGACGCTCTGTGCTGCTTTTAGTTCCTGGGTCTTCTTTTCCCAGGAACTATGCTATGCGCGTCGAGACCCTTCGGGCTAAGACCACGCTATATTAAAGGTACAATTTTTTTCCCCTAAATAGCTTCCTTTACCTTAGTGCAGTCCTCCTTCACTTACCTCATCCTTCCATTTTGCTTTTAAATGTCCTTATTTCTTCTGAAAAATCCTCACTTCCTGTTCTTCTGTCTGTAACTCCTCCCCTGTAATCCAAGGGAGGGGGCGAGCACGACACTCCACACCAGGGAGAAAGCCTCGCATTACTGTGTGTAGTTACAGACAGAAGAACAGGAAGTGAGAATTTCTCAGAAGAAATAAGGACATTTAAAAGCAAAAGGAGGATGAGGTAAGTGAAGGAGGACTGCACGAAGGTAAAAGAAGCTATTTAGGGAAAAAAATTGTACCTTAACAACCCTTTTAATATGGCGTGGTCTTATCCCGAAGGGTCCTGACTTGCATAGCATAGTTCCTGGGAAAAAAAAGACCCAGGAACTAAAAGCAGCACAGAGCGGCAGAAAGGGTACCTTTACAACCCCTTTAAGATACCTCTCATTTCAAACTCAACTCATTAATATTCTGCCCCCATTGTGTTTAGCTCTTTAGTCGGGATGGAGGAGGAGGGAGGGAGGGGCTGTCATTTACCACTGTGTATACACCCATATGTGTGACTCCATAGTCACATGGGCTGCTCAGATTTGATAGGGAGGAAATGCTCAGCATAGAAACTCACTGAAAACTGAGCATGTGCAGAGCTGCCAACACTGCTCTGAAAAATCCCTAGCTGAATTGGGGACATGGACAGAAGGGGGAAATAGAGAGCAGCAGGATCAACCAGGTTTTTTTTTTTTTTTTCACAATACAAAAAACAAATCTCATAGTGACATAGTGAGTATGAACAGCATGTAATACACCATTTATTCATAGTTTTTTTTATGGTGTGGGTTTTGTGGCACACCCCCTACATTATGTGTGAACCTTATGTAAACCCTAGATGTAAAGATAGAGTAGTCAGAAGCCTCTCTACAAACATGGACATGCCACTGCGTTACAGTCATAATGGTGTAATCTCATCTGCAGGAGGGAGAGTATTTTATTTGAATACTCATCAGTCTATAAATTATACATCATTTGGCTTACATATGGAATCAATGCAAGAACACCGAACAAGCAGAATCATTAAAACTTAAAAACATTGGCAGCTTAAATGCATCTTTGAGCGGAAGGTTGTCAGTTCAATGTGCAGGATGACTGCACAACGCTCTTTAGACTTTAATCTACAGTGACAGTGAGGATCCTCCGGTGTATACTGTACAAACGGGAGGCTATATACCCTGTAGGGGTCATTTTGGTTAGTATTTTACTCTGTGTAGTGTACTTAAAGCGGGGTTCCAACCACAATAAGCATTTTTTAAATGTATGTCCTTTAACCACTTTAGCCCCGGACCATATTGCTGTCCAAAGACCAGAGCACTTTTTGTGATTCGGCACTGCGTCGATTTAACTGACAATTGCGCGGTCATGCGACGTGGCTCCCAAACAAAATTGGCGTCCTTTTTTTCCCACAAATAGAGCTTTCTTTTGGTGGTATTTGATCATCTCTGCGGTTTTTATTTTTTGCGCTATAAACAAAAATAGAGCGACTATTTTGAAAAAAATGCAATATTTTTTACATTTTGCTATAATAAATATCCCCAAAAAAGATTTAAAAAAACATTTTTTTTCCTCAGTTTAGGCCGATACGTATTCTTCTACATATTTTTCGTAAAAAAAAATCGCAATTAGCGTTTATTGATTGGTTTGCGCAAAATTTATAGCGTTTACAATAAAGGGGGTAGTTTTAAGGCATTTTTATTAATATTTTTTTTTTACTAGTAATGGCGGCGATCAGCGTTTTTTTTCGGTACTGCGATATTATGGCGGACACATCGGACACTTTTGACACATTTTTGGGATCATTGGCATTTTTATAGCGATCAATGCTATAAAAATGCATTGGATTACTATAAAAATGCCATTGGCAGTGAAGGGGTTAACACTAGGGGGCGGGGAAGGGGTTAAGTGTGTTCCTATTTGTGTTCTAACTGTATGGGGGGGTGGACTCACTAGGGGGAATCATTGATCTTCCGTTCATACATTGTATGAACGGAAGATCAGCGTTTCCCCCCGCTGACAGGAACGAGAGCTGTGTGTTTACACGCACAGCTCTCGTTCCCCGCTCTGTAACGAACGAGCGCGCGTGCCCGGCCGCGATCGCGCCCGCCGGGCACGTGCGCGGGACTCGGGGGTGAGCGGGGGGCGCGCACGCGGGCCGCCGGCGGCGCGCACGCGCCCCCTAGTGGCCGCGAAAGTCCCGACGTAGAGCTACGGGCTCTTGCGCAGGAGAGCCGACCTGCCGCCGTATAATTATGACACACATGTCGCAGGAGCATAAGCGTGCTGAGGAGCCGAGGGAGTTGATGTCAGAATCCTAGGTGATTCCGAAGGTTGATTTCATGAGACCGCATAGCAACAGGCATTTCCAGGTGAGTAAAACATTTATTTTTATTTTTATTTTTTAGGTATAATGAGCACGATAATAGAAAAAAAAATTGGGGATGGAAACTCCATTTTAAGAGGATGTGTAAAATATCTCTAAACATAGACAGACCATAAAATGAGTGACCTCGGTCTCTGGTTTACATTGTATCACCTCGGTCTCAGGTCTACATTGTGTCACCTTGGTCTCAGGTCTACATTGTGTCACCTCGGTCTCAGGTCTACATTGTGTCACCTCGGTCTCAGGTCTACATTGTATCACCTCGGTCTCAGGTCTACATTGTGTCACCTCAGTCTCAGGTCTACATTGTGTCACCTGGGTCTCAGGTCTACATTGTATCACCTCGGTCTCAGGTCTACATTGTGTCACCTCGGTCTCAGGTCTACATTGTGTCACCTCGGTCTCAGGTCTACATTGTATCACCTCGGTCTCAGGTCTACATTGTGTCACCTCGGTCTCAGGTCTACATTGTGTCACCTTGGTCTCAGGTCTACATTGCGTCACCTGGGTCTCAGGTCTACATTGTATCACCTCGGTCTCAGGTCTACATTGTGTCACCTGGGTCTCAGGTCTACATTGTATCACCTCGGTCTCAGGTCTACATTGTGTCACCTCGGTCTCAGGTCTACATTGTGTCACCTCGGTCTCAGGTCTACATTGTGTCACCTGGGTCTCAGGTCTACATTGTATCACCTCGGTCTCAGGTCTACATTGTGTCACCTCGGTCTCAGGTCTACAGTGTGTCACCTGGGTCTCAGGTCTACATTGTATCACCTCGGTCTCAGGTCTACATTGTGTCACCTCAGTTTCAAGTCTACATTGTGTCACCTGGGTCTCAGGTCTACATTGTGTCACCTCGGTCTCAGGTCTACATTATGTCACCTCAGTTTCAAGTCTACATTGTGTCACCTGGGTCTCAGGTCTACATTGTATCACCTCGGTCTCAGGTCTACATTATGTCACCTCAGTTTCAAGTCTACATTGTGTCACCTGGGTCTCAGGTCTACATTGTGTCACCTCGGTCTCAGGTCTACATTGTGTCACCTCGGTCTCAGGTCTACATTGTATCACCTCGGTCTCAGGTCTACATTGTGTCACCTTGGTCTCAGGTCTACATTGTGTCACCTGGGTCTCAGGTCTACATTGTGTCACCTCGGTCTCAGGTCTACATTGTATCACCTCGGTCTAAGGTCTACATTGTGTCACCTTGGTCTCAGGTCTACATTGTGTCACCTCGGTCTCAGGTCTACATTGTATCACCTCGGTCTCAGGTCTACATTGTGTCACCTCGGTCTCAGGTCTACATTGTGTCACCTCGGTCTCAGGTCTACATTGTATCACCTCGGTCTCAGGTCTACATTGTGTCACCTCGGTCTCAGGTCTACATTGTGTCACCTCGGTCTCAGGTCTACATTGTGTCACCTCGGTCTCAGGTCTACATTGTATCACCTCGGTCTCAGGTCTACATTGTGTCACCTCGGTCTCAGGTCTACATTGTATCACCTCGGTCTCAGGTCTACATTGTGTCACCTCGGTCTCAAATCCAAGAATGTAACAACTAATCTTTCCTTCAGTTTAATTGTGTTGAAGGTGTGTGCTTATTACCGGGCTTGTGTTGACTTTTCCTTGTAGATGTTATTTTACAGCAGCTGGAAGATGAGTGGCATAGGTCATGCGATTTAACAAATATCTCTTGTCCTAAAGTTGCATTACAAAGTCCACTCATCCATCTTAACAAATACAGGCGTTTTTTTTTATAAACAATGGATATACAGTGCCTTGAAAAAGTATTCATACCCCTTAAAATTTTCTACATTTTGTCATGTTACACCAAAAATGTAAATGTATTTTATTGGGATTTTATGTGATTGACTAACAAAAAGTGGAAGGAAAATGATAAATGGTTTTCTATTTTTTATTTTTACAAATAAATACCGTATTTATCGACGTATAACACGCACAGGTGTATAACACGCAGCCCAATTTTAGGAAGGAAGTTTAAGGAGAACAAATTTCATTTTGAATAAAGAACTTTGAAGCAAAATTAGGGTCACAGCTCATCAATGCACCCTGCTCAGTGCCCATCTGTAGCCATTAAATTTTCCAACAATGCACCCTGCTCAGTGCCCATCTGTAGCCATTAAATTGCCCAACAATGCACCCTGCTCAGTGCCCATCTGCAGCCAATAAATTGCCCAACAATGAACCCTGCTCAATGCCCATCTGCAGTCATTAAATTGCCCAACAATGAACCCTGCTCAGTGCTATCTGCAGCCATTAAATTGCCCAACAATGCAGCCTGTTCAGTGCCCGCCTGCAGCCTATAAATTGCCCAACAATGCCGCCTGTTCAGTGCCCATGCGCAGCCATTAAATTGCCCAACAATGAACCCTGCTCAGTGTCCATCTGTAGCCATTAAATTGCCCACCAATGAACCCTGCTCAGTGCTATCTGCAGCCATTAAATTGCCCAACAATGCAGCCTGTTCAGTGCCCATCTGCAGCCTATAAATTGCCCAACAATGCAGCCTGTTCAGTGCCCATCTGCAGCCATTAAATTGCCCAACAATAAACCCTGCTCAATGCCCATCTGCAGTCATTAAATTGCCCAACAATGAACCCTGCTCAGTGCTATCTGCAGCCATTAAATTTCCCAACAATGCAGCCTGTTTAGTGCCCATCTGCAGCCTATAAATTGCCCAACAATGCAGCCTGTTCAGTGCCCATCAGCAGCCTAATGGTTGCCCAACAATGCAGCCTGTTCAGTGTCCATCTGCAGCCTATAAATTGCCCAACAATGCAGCCTGTTCAGTGTCCATCTGCAGCCTATAAATTGCCCAACAATGCAGCCTGTTCAGTGTCCATCTGCAGCCTATAAATTGCCCAACAATGCAGCCTGTTCAGTGTCCATCTGCAGCCTATAAATTGCCCAACAATGCAGCCTGTTCAGTGTCCATCTGCAGCCATTAAAGTACCCAACAATGCAGCCTGTTCAGTGACCATCTGCAGCCTATAAATTACCCAACAATGCAGCCTGTTAAGTGCCCACCTGCAGCCTATAAATTGCCCAACAATGCAGCCTGTTTAGTTCCCATCTGCAGCCTCACCTTTCCCATCATTGCAGCCTCGCTAGTTTTGGACTATCCCTGTTGTCTCTGAGGGAAGAGGAGGAGCGAGTGCCGTTGAATTACACAGAGCCTGTGTACTCACAGCCACGCCTCTTGGCCCTGCTCATAGACAGAACAGTGGCCTAATGTGGGGCCAGGAGGTGTGGCCGTGCGTGACGAGCACCGGTTACATAGGAGAACATGTAATTCAGAGGTGCTCGCTCCTCTTCCCTCAGAGACCACAGGGATCGGCGTATAACACGCACCCATGATTTTTCTCTGATTTTAAGGGTAAAAAAGTGTGTGTTATATGCCGATAAATACAGTATGTGAAAAGTGTGGCGTTCATTTGTATTCAGCCCCCTTTATTCTGATACCCCTAACTTAAATCTAGTGGAACCAATAGCCTTCAGAAGTCCCCTAATTAGTAAATAGAGTCTAGCTGTGTGTAATTTATTATCAGTAAATCCGTTTATACAGCTGTTCTTTGAAGCCCTCAGAGGTTTGATAGAGAACCTTATGAACAAACAGCATCATGAAGACCAAAGAACACACCAGACAGGTCAGGGATAAAGCAGGGTTAAGTTATCAAAATATATCCCAAACTTTGAACATCTCATGGAGCTCTGTTCAATCCATCACCCGAAAATGGAAAAAGTATGGCACAAGTGCAAAACCAACCAAGACATGGTCATCCACCTAAACTGACAGGCCGGGCAAAGAAAGCATTAACCAGAGAAGCAGCCAAGAGGACCATGAACACTTCCTGATGAAGTAGCAATACAAAACGTAGGTCGAGGCGCTTCTTGGTCGCGTTACATCCTGGTCCCTGGTTGATTGTACTAGGCGGTGGAACTCATTCAGACTTTTCAGGGTGAGCCGGGAGGCTCCAGCCAGTATGCGAGATATCCTAGTGCCGGGACAAGGCACTCACTCATGTAAGCGGGCATTTTGTTTTGTATTTTAAAGATTGTTTTAATAAAACTGGATTACGCTATTGGTTCCCTTTATCTCTTATATACAAACGACTCATGGGCTTGCGGCGGAGGGATTCACATTAAGGAAAAGTCTCCATTATAATATGCAAGGTTAATACTTTGCCAAAAAGCACTGGATGACCTTGTTTTTAATTAAATAAGAGGTCATATCCATCTGGTAAGTGGAATCTACTTACGGAGCACTTTGGGTATATGATTTACAGTCTGTGACGGTTTATTTATTTGATGTCACATTGAAGATGAAAAGCACTGAAGATGTGTACAAAAAGGACTCTTTATTGATTCACTAATGTTTTTTTTATATTGAATTCACTGTTTGATGAATAGCACCTACTGGTGATGGACTTTTTAACCATTTATGGCACATTGCACATTATTTTAAGTGAACTATCATAGTTTTGTATGCAGCACATTTTTAATACATACTCTTATTTTTGAACTTAGTTGAATGCACTTTGTTTAATTGGGTTATAGCCCACTAATTGGCACCCCCTCACATTAAATAAGGCCCATTTTAACTCTGGGGGAGCTGCAGCAAATCTGGTCTTTATTGAAGAGTGGCAAGAAGAAAATCTTTGTTGAAAGAAAGCCATAAAAAAGTCCCATTTGCAGTCTGCGAGAAGCCATGTGGGGGACATAGCAATGGGAGCATGTGGAAGAAGGTGCTCTGGTCAGATGAGACCAAAATAGAACTTTTTGGCCTAAAAGCAAAACACAATGGGCCAGATTCAGGTAGATGGCGAATCTTTATTTTGGAGTAACTTTTCTCATTTACGTTACTCCACCGAAACTTTAGGAGCAAGTACTGTATTCACAAAGCACTTGCTCCTAAAGTTGCTACGGCGTAGCGAAAATGAGCCGGCGCAATTCAAATTGGGCGGGTAAGGGGCGTGTATTATTTAAACTAGGCGCAATCCCGGGGCGAACGTACTGCGCATGCGTCGACTGTCAGTGCGCATGCTCCAAATTCTGTCAGTGAACGTCAATGACGTCAATCCCCATTCACGGACGTTTTACGCAAACGACTCTCTCATACTTAACATAGGATACTCCACTAGGGGGCTGTTTTTTCTTTACACCGCGTATCTCTTAGGCCTCGTACACACGATCAAATTTGTCTGCTGAAAACGGTCCGATGGACCGTTTCAGCAGACATCTCCGATCGTGTGTATGGGCTAGCGGACAGATTTGTCCATCGGACAAATTTCAAAGCATGCTTTGAAATTTGTCCGCTACAAACCTGTCTGTCGGATATGTCCGCTGGTTAGTACGGGAAACCAGCGGACATATCCTCCCGCACATGCGTCGTATCCTGTGAATGGATCCGACGCATGCGCGCGGAAGTGTTTACTTCCTGGTGCGGTGACGTGGCGGTGACGTGGCGGCGTCAACGTCACCGCCGCGTCACCGCGCTGTCCGCCGGCGGGGAATTTGATCCGATGGTGTGTACAGCCATCGGATCAAACAGTCCGGCGGACATATCCGATGGAAACGGTCCGTCGGACCGTTTCCATCGGATAAATCCCATCGTGTGTACAAGGCATTACGGAAACGTCGGAAAGTCACTGCGTCGGGCCCGAATACGATCGTGAATTGCCGATTCTCGCTGATTAACATATTCTCGGTGTTAATCAGCGGGAACGCCTCGAGCGCCATTTTTAAAATTGCAGTTCCGATACGACGGCGAAATACAATTACGCCGCTCGTATAGGAACTCCAACCCGGCGTTTCTTGTTTTCTGCTTACTGAAAACAGAAACGCCGGCTCAAAGTGAGAGTTAGGCTGGAGTATCACTGAATAGGGTTTGCGTAAGTTACGTTCACGTCGAAACCAATGATTATTTGCAGCGTAATTTGGAGCATGCGCACTGGGATACGTGCACGGACGGCACATGCGCAGTTAAAAAAAAGCGCCAAAAACGTGGGGTCATGATTCTTTTACATAAAACACGCCCACCTCATCCACATTTGAATTACCCGGGCTTACACCGGGCCATTTACGCTACGCCGCCGTAACTTAAGATGCAAGTGCTTTGAGAATACTGCACTTGCGTCCAAACTTGCGGCGGCGTAGCGTAAATACGATACGCTACGCCCCGCTGCCATTTACGCCAATATACGACAATCTGGCCTATAAATTTTAGGCAAAAAAATAAATCCTTTACAACTCCTTTAAGCTGCTACCATTAGTAAATTGCTAGGAATTTTTATTATATATAATATATTGTTTACATCTCCTGTATCAGAATAGGAGGTGTAAATGATCCCACATTTCCCCAGCAACCGGAGAAGATTTCCAGCATCACCAGGTCATGTCTGGCAAGTTTCCATGTATCCTTATATTGTAGTATAATAACTAACAAAAAAGCTAACATTTCAGATTTTTTTTTTTTTAGAGGGAAGGTTTATTTTTTTATTATAGATTTTTGGTTAACGCTCTTTCTCTGAACTCCTCTTGGTATATTGTAGCCACCCTGGCGGTATGATTATGTCTTTTTTTTTTGCGTCTCAATGCGGTACAATTGTTTTGCATAGAAATTTGGCGTTTTCATATTGTAGGCCTGTAATTCTTCGTAATAACACACTTAAATCTGTCCAAACAAGAGTCTAGTAGACATCCCAGGAAAGATTAAGTTTGAATCATGAAATTATAAATTATAATATAATAAATAACTATCAAAAATAATAATATAATAATAATAAAATTAACTTCCATCCAATTCTGCAAGTGTTCTATTTACTATCGCTGTTTTCTAGCTGGTCTGAAACCACTTTTGACGTAAAGGGACACTTTTTGGATGCCATGGACAATCTCAAGTTTCCAGGCAGAAAGAACAGTATGGCCCGAATTCACATACATCGGCGCATATATATGCCACCGTAGCGTATGTCTTTTACGCTACGCCGGCGCAGCGCGGAGAGGCAAGCATGGAATTCACAAAGCAAATGCTCCCAACTCTGCGCCGGCTTAGCGTATATTCGTAGGCATAAGCCAGCGTAGGTGGGCTGGAAGTGGGCGTGATCCATGGTAATGAAGCGTGACCCCATGCAAATGATGTGCTGAGTGCCAGACAAATACTTAGAATGAACTGCGCATGCATCGTGTCGTGGCCGCATCCCAGTGCGCATACTCACAATCACGTCGAAACAACTGCCTAAGATACGTCGAATCACTGCCTACGGTGTGAACGTAACCTACGCCCAGCCATATTCACGTACAACGTAAACTACGTAAAATTTGACGGCTTGTGTTCCCTGGTCCATACCTTTGCATGGGTTGTGCCTCCTTTATGGGGAATAACGTTACGCCGGACATAAAACTTACGCAAACCGCTCAAATCATGCACGTTCGTGAATCGCCGTATTTCCCTCATTTGCATATTTGAATCGAAAATCAATGGGAAAGCCACATGCGTCCAGCGTAACTATGCACCCACTCTACGCCGGCGTAGGCAAGTTACGTTGGAGGGATGAAGTCAGTTTTTAGGCGTATCTATGTTTGTGGGTACGGCGCACAGATACGGCGGCGCATATTTGTACTTACGTGGCGTATCTGGAGATACGTCGGCGTAAGTGCTTTGTGAATCCGGGCTTATATATATATATATATATATATAATATAAAACTGCATGCAGGTCACTGGACAAAGCACTAGGGACAAAAGGGATGTGAAACTATTTGATACAGTAATTTAATCTGTAAAATTACTGTGTACTGTATGTGTTATGAATTTTGGACTTTTTGAATTTACCTCTGGGCTCCGCCCCCGTGCGTTGCGACGCTCGCAGGGAACGGAGAAAGGCCCACAAAGGCATCAGGCAGAGCCGCAGTCACATCGGGGGCACTTTGGGACAAGGTAAGTAACCTGCACCAGAATCCTGCAATGCAATCCCGAGTGTGGCTCGGGGTTACCGTTAATGGTACTGAAATTTAAATCCGAGCTACACTCTGGATTACCGCCAGGGAGATTAAATAGCTCACCTGTCATGTACTAGGTGGAGGAGCTTTGAGAGACGAGGATGGCCTTCCTTACACCTCCAGCTCATGGCCCCTGGTAAAGTGAACAGGTAGCACAAGGGCCCGGATTGGCACAAGTGCCTCTTAGTTCTTGCCAGAAGTTGGTACAGGAAGACAGGTGCACCTGGACTGGTCAGAGCTGAGTAGCTTCCCCTTTAGGTGATGGCGGACAGGAGACTGGGCAAAGGAATATAAAGCGGGAACACAAGATCAGAGGACAGTTGACAGAGTGATATGTTGGCTATGGCCTCGGGGCAGGAGTGTAGGCAGGGGTGTTGTCTAAGAGACTGCCAGCTGGCGATAGCGGTTGCACAGATACTCAGGACTGGTGGGAAGTCAGGCAAGTGAGTTGGCAACGGGCAATCAGATCAGGTACAATAGTGTTAGCAGAAGTAAGGTTAGGGTTCAGGACAGAGTCAGTAATGGATAAGCAGGTAAGGAAAATAAGTTTCAGGCAGACGTGTAGTTCAGGTCCAAGACAGGGTCAGTGCAGGCAGATGTCAGGAGCAGGTCAAGGCAAGCCGGGCTGGTCACAGGTAGTCAGGCACAAAGTCACAGATCACAGATAATGGTGTAGACAAGACAGCACTGGCTATCTGTAGCTGACTAGATCTAATGCACATTGCAACTCTCCTAAGCGTCTTTCTCCTGGCAGGGGAAAGCAGAGTTAAAAATGCAGGTTTAAAGGCGCCTCAAGCATTTTGCACTTTATTTCATTGGCCATAACATTAGTTTATTCTGCCACTGAAATGAATGAAGGCTCAAGACATAAACGCGTGAGCTTAAAGGGGTGTTCCAGGCAAAAAAAAAAAATCTTAAAAGCCAGCAGCTACACATACTGCAGCTGCTGGCTTTTAATAAATGGAGACTTACCTGTCCTGGTGTCCCTTAATGTCGGCACCGCAGCTGATGTTTCCCATCAGCTGTTGGGTGCTGCCGTCGCCATTGCGGGTAAGGATACCAGGAAGTGTAGCCTTTCGGCTTCAAAATGCGCGAGGCCCCGCTCCTCTCTCCTTTTAGCCCGGCGGCTAGGGGAGGAGGAGGAGGGAGCCCCGCGGTGATGTCACGGCCGCTAAAACGGTCAGGGCCGGACTCCCGGAAGTGGAAAAGGATACCTGTCTTTGACAGATATCCTGTCCCCCCTCCCCCCCCCCCCCGAAAGGTGCAAATTGTGGCACCTGAGGGGGGTAGGAAGCCGATGAGCGTAAGTTCCACTTTAGGGTGGAGCTCCGCTTTAAGCGCGTTTGTATACATTTAGGAGTATCAGGCATTTCTTTGTGGCAAAACGCTCCTCTCCTTAACTCACTGGCCCTTTTTATTTCCTGCCTCTAAACGCCCCTGTCTCTAAATGCCTGTAAACGCCTATCGGAGAATTGAATAGAACTGGAGAATGCAAAATATGGTGCAGCTCTGCATAGAAAACCAATCAACTTCCATTTTTTTTTTTTTGCCAAAGCTTTATAGAACAACCTAAAGTTAGAAGCTGATTGGCTACCATACACAGCTGCATCAGATTTTGCACTCTCCAGCTTTATTAAATCAACCCTATGTGCACATGGACACATAGGGGTTGATTTACTAAAGGCAAATAGACTCTACAAGTGCAGTTGCTCCAGAGCTTGGTGAAAAGGGTAAAGCTTCACTTTGCAAAAAGTACCCAATCACGTGCAAGGAAAAAAAAACTGCATTTTTGCTTGCACGTGATTGGATGATGAAAGTCAGCAGAACTTTTGCTCATTCACTAAGCTGTGGAGCAACTGCTCTTGCAGAGTGCAACTGCAACTGCACAGTCTATTTGCCTTTAGTAAATCAACCCCATGGCACCCTTTTGATGCCTAGAGTACATAAAGGCCTAAATAGCCCATTTGCCATTAGAATTAGAAACAGGCTCATGCGTGTACACATTCCTCACCATTCTGTGTATTTGCATGAACTTCCTGGCATCACCCGAAGCAGATTTATGAAGTGCCCAAATAAGCAGGAATAACCAGAACTCCTCCAGCGATCCCCAGGAAGAAGAACGGGGCTTTGATCGTTCACAATTAGGATAACCTCTGCCACCTGTGTTGTGTGAGGCTCTCCATCCTGACCATCCAGCTGATCCTCATTGGTTTTGCATGACCAATCATTCTCCTTATTCATTAGACAGGTAGGAGTTGATTACTAAAGGAAAATAGACTCAGCTGACATCTTCACCATGGACACCCGGCTGTAAACGCTTGCGGCTTTGCAGCTGGTTGCCATATTTGCATGCACGAGCAGCACCACACATTGTGATTGGTGGATGCAGTCTTCTAGGACCTGTCACATGTCCCAGAAGACTGCAGGGGGAGAGGTAGGACAACTTTTGCTTCGATCACCTAGTCAGTCGGAGAGGAAGTGCGAGCGGGTACCTGTCAAAATTGGGTACCCCCATTTCTCAAAAGTGCCAATTGTTCAAGAGGAGTGGGGAGTAAGTCCTTAACCACTTCCCTACGGCCGTACGACTATATGCGGCCGCAGGGTGGTTCTAAATCTCTGGGCTGCCGTGTTTTCACGGCAGCCCCTTTCCTCGTTCCCAGCGCGTGCTCCAGAGCGCGCAGCGGGGAACTTGTGTACTGGCCGTGTCCCTTGGACACAGCCAATCACAGATCGTCCGCGAACGGCCAATCAGAGTGGCCGTTTGCGATGCGATCTGATGGGCCAATGAGAGATGATCTCATATGTAAACATATAAGATCATTTCTCATTGACGGCTCTCACAATGACAGCGTCATGTCACTGGAGAGAGCAGACCGATCTGTGTTCCTTATACATAGGGACACAGATCGGTCACCCCCCCCAGTCACCCCCCCTCCCCCCACAGTTAGAACACAATGCAGGATACACATTAACCCCTTCCTCACCCCCTAGTGTTAACCCCTTCAATGCCAGTCACATTTATACTAAAATACTGTAATTAGTGCATATTTATAGCACTGATTGCAGTATAAATGTGAATGGTGCCAAAAATGTGTCAAAAGTGTCCGATGTGTCCGCCATGATGTTGCAGTCGCAATAAAAATCGCAGATCGCCGCCATTACTAACCAGTCGCTTATTGCGATTTTTTTTTTTTTTTTACCAAAAATATGTAGAAGAATACGTATCGCCCTAAACTGAATATTTTTTTTTAAATTGGGCTATTTTTTTATAGCAACAAGTAAAAAATATTGTATTTTTTTTCAAAATTGTCGTCGTTTTTTGTTTATAGCGCAAAAAATAAAAACCGCAGAGGTGACCAAATACCACCAAAAGAAAGCTCTATTTGTGGGGAAAAAAGGACGCCAATTTTGTTTGGGAGCCATATCGCACGACCGCGCAATTGTCAGTTAAAGCGACGCAGTGCCGCAAGCTGAAATTTCACCTGGTCAGGAAGGGGGTTTACATGAAGTGGTTAAAGGGTCGCTCCACTTTTTGCAAATAAAGAAAAAATAATATAGAAGGTAATAAAAATGACCTTCCCATTCCAATCTGCAGCTCCCTATTTTTCTGAAAATACAAAATGGGCACCTGGAGGTGTTCTGTACACACAATGGCCCGGATTCACAAAAAGTTTTACGCCCGCGTATCTAGAGATACGCCGTCGTAAGTACAAATGTGCGCCGTAGTATTGTTACGCCGATTCGCAAAGCTAGATACGTTGTAAAACATGGCTTCAGCCACCCGACGTAACTTGCCTACGCCAATGTATCGTGGGCGCATAGTTACACTGGGCGCATTTGGCGTACCCATGATAAATATGCAAATGAGTAAAATACGTATGTTTTCAAATGATTTGCGTAAGGGTTACGTCCGGCGTAAAGTTACCCCTCATATAGGAGGCGCAGGTAATGCAAAGGTATGGGCCAGGGAACGGACGCCGTAGAATTTTACGTCGTGTACGCCATTTACGTAGTACGTGAATAGGGCTGTGCATAGGTTACGTTCACGTCGTAGGCAGTGTTTCGACGTATCTTAGGCAGAAATTTTGACGTGACTGTGAGCATGCGCACTGGGATGCGTCCAAGATACGACGCATGCGCAGTTCGTTTTTTGAAGCTCAGCCCATCATTTGCATGGGGTCACGCTTCATTATAATATATCACGCCCACTTCCACCTACTTTGACTTAAGCCAACAACTATACGCTACGCCACCGCAACGTTGCGCATATTTTCTTTGTGAATACCATGCTTGCCTCTCAATGTTGCGGCAGTGTAGCGTAAACAAGATACGCTACGCCAGAATAAAGATGCGCCCAGGTACGTGAATCCGGGCCATAATATACAGAAAGCGCCCCAGAAAAATAATTTCCTACTTGTGTGATTGGCTCACCAATTTTCGCAGAAGTCTACACTAAAGCCCCACACACTATTATATTTTCTGCAGAAGTTTTTCTTCAGATTTACCAAAACCTTATAATATTAGGTCAAATCGTAAGGTGCCGTACACACGGCCGAGGTTCTCGCTGAAAATCAGCGAGAACCTCGCTGGAATGCACATTCCAGCGAGGACCTCGGCCGTGTGTACGGTCTCAGCGAGCTTCCCGTCGGGAAGCCCGTCGAGCCGAAATAGAGAGCACGCTCTCTATTTCCTCGACGGCCCGCCTGGAAGAATGGCTGGTTGCCATTCCCGACGGGCGGGTCGCCGAATTCGACGGCCGGGAGAGAACCTCGACGGGCGGAACGATGTGTTCTGCCCGTCGAGGTTCTCTGCCGTGTGTACGGCACCTCAGAGTTTCAATTTGTATGCAATCAGGCAGGCCCTTGCACTACATGGTTTTGGTAAATCTAAAGACAAAAATCTGCAGAAAATGTAATAGTGTGTATGGGGTTTAAAGCCTGGTTCACACGATCAGACTTTCCGCGGAAAAGGCGTAGGACTTTTGTCCGAAGGGCTTTGGCCATGAACTTGTATTGCATACAAACGGCAAAGAATTGTCGGCCAACAAACACAATGTGGTTTTTCATCTCTTTAGCGCCACCCTTTGGGTAACTTTTGCTAATGTTGTCTTATGGCTAGCATTGCTTCTGAGCATGCGTGTTTGCACTTTGGTGTTTTGTCCGAAGGACTTCTGTACACACGATCGGATAATACACAATTTTTCCGATGATGCATACAAACGGTTGGATTTTTCGACAACAGCTTGTCATCACACAATTTTTCCGATGATGCATACAAACGGTTGGATTTTCCGACAACTGCTTGTCATCACACAATTCCTGTCGGAAAATCTGATCGTGTGTACGAGGCTTAAAGGGTCACTAAAGTCAGGGATTTTTTTAAAAAAAAATAACAAACATGTGATACTTACCTCCACTGTGCAGTTCGTTTTGCACAGAGTGGCCCGGAAACCTGTCTTCTGGTGTCCCTCGGCGGCTGTCTGGGCTCCTCCTCGCAAAAGCTTTCCTTCTTCATGCGAGGGCGCTCGCATTGAGGAAAGCTTTTGCGAGCGCGCTCCCGTGATACAGCGGCGGCCATAGCCGCCGACTGTATCACTCGGCTCCGCCCCCCAGCGCGCCGCGTCATCCACCCTGATTGACAGCAGCGCTAGCCAATGGCTGCGCTGCTATCAATCCGCCCAGCCTAGCCAATCAACGGCCAGGCTGGGAACCGAAGAGGACGACGTGGACGCGCCCGGGAGATTCGAACGGTCAGGTAAGTACAACGGGGGCTCGGGGGGGGGGCGGTGCTGCTAGATGTTTTTTTACCTTCATGCATAGGATGCATGAAGGTAAAAAAACTTGTACCTTTAGAACCCCTTTAAGATACAGGACAGAGGAACAAAGTAACATGCAGAGCTGGATTCTGATTAGGCAAGCTGTGTGGTTATCTCATTTACCGACACAAATTTTAGCTCATGTTATCTCATGCGTCAGAAAACTTGTCAGAAGTGACTCCTGCTGATTACAAAGGAATGAAGCACCAGAGAGTAACGACACTTAGAGCTTTGGAGAGAGACAAGTAAACACTACAGATATATGTGTTTTGTTCAAATTTTATGACTTAGGTTTACAACCACTTTAAGGGAGGGTTATAGCTGTTAGTTTTTTAACCATCTGTATCCTATTGGGGTGATGTTCCTTCACTTCCTGTCCTATAGCCAAAACAGGAAGTCAGAGGAAATCTCCCCAAAGTGACGAAATCCCTGGTTGTTACCAGGATCATTAGAACTGGTGTCCCCATTGGAAGATTTTATCCTGAAATCCCATTCTGGTGGCAACCCAAAATTTGTGATTGTTTTTCACTTTCGCTCTCGATGAAAACAGTCACTCGGGTAAATAGAGAGGGTGAATCTCCCTAACAGAGGGAACAGATGGCAATGGAAACCTAACAGGTGTTCTAATCCCTCTCCACTCTATCCAAGACGAAGCAAAAGTTTTGCCTTTAGTTACTCACATTAACCAGTTCAGGACCCGCTCATGCAGATATACTGAAGCAGAATGGCTCTCCTGGGCGAAATCCTGAATATATACAGCTTCGCCCAGGAGAGCCATCAGAGGGCGCGCGAGCACCGCCGGATGCGCGCGCGCGCCACCCTACACGGCGGGGGAACCAAATGTGTGTGACCGGCGTGCACGAGCGGGAGCACGGGAGTTTGTGTGTGTAAACAAATCCCTGTGCTGTCTGAGGAGAGAAGGACAGATTGTGTCTTTCTACAAAGTAGAAAACACGATCTGTCATCTCCTATAGTGAGTCCCCATCCCCTCACAGTTAGAACACACACTAGGGATCACAGTTAATCCCTTGATCGCCCCCTAGTGTTAACCCCTTTCCTGCCAGTGACATTTACACAGTAATCAGTGCATTTTTATAGCACTGATCGCTCTGTAAATGTCAATGGTCCCAAAAATGTGTCAAAAGTGTCTGACCTGTCTGCTGCAACGTCGCAATAATGCAAATAATCACTGATCACCACCATTACTAGTAAAAAAATTACTAGTAATTGTCAGTTAAAGCGAAGCAGTGCCGTATCGCAAAAAAATGGACCGGCCATTGAGCAGCCAAATCTTCCGGGGCTGAAGTGGTTAAATGATGTATATATGACAGTGAAGTATTTCTATATATTGTATCTATATGTATTTATATATATTGTAACTAATGTAATTTCCTTTTAACCACTTGCCACCCGCCAATGACATATTGACGTCGGCAAAGTAGTTTCAATATCCTGAGTGGACGTCATATGACGTCCTCAGGATATTGAGCAGCTGCGCGCCCCTGGGGGCGCGCATCACGGCGATCGTTGTTGCAGGGTGTCAGTCTGACACCCCGCAACACCGATCTAGGTAAAGCGTCTCTCACGGAGACACTTTACCACGTGATCAGCTGTGTCCAATTACGGCTGATCACGATGTAAACAGGAAAAGCCGGTAATCGGCTTTTCCTCATTCGCGTCTGACAGACGTGAGTAGAAGAGAGCTGATCGGCTGCTCCTCTTACAGGGTGGGTTTGTGCTGATCGATTATCAGCACAGCCCCCCCGAGGATGCCCACTGGACCACCAGGGATGCCCACTGGACCACCAGGGATGTAAAACAAAGTTATGCCCCCCTAGACCACCAGGGATGACACAAATAATGGATGCCAATCAGTGCCGCAATGGATGCCAATCAGTGCTCACAGTGGGCATTACTGATTGTCAGGCATTGTTTGGCACTGATTGGCATCCATTAGTACAACACATGTTAGTGCCACCTATCAATGCCAAATGATCAAATACCACCAAAAGAAAGCTCTATTTGTGGGTACAAAATGATAGAAATTTAGTTTGGGTACAGTGTAGCATGACCGTGCAATTGTCATTCAAAGTGCAACAGCGCTGAAACCTAAAAATTGGTCTGGGCGGGAAGGTGTATAAGTGCCTGGTATGGAAGTGGTTAAAGACATTGCATACAAATTCCAGCATCAGTAGTAGGCTCAGATAGTTACATGTAAAACTATCTGTATCTAGAAGAAATTGTTCCCCTTGGAATTGGAATGGCACATTGTGTCGTTTCCTGGTGGTGGAATTAATGCCATGAATTCCAAAGCTCCCATAGAAAAGATCAGAAAGTTTTATAACCAAAACAACGCATGCTAACATAGTAGACATGGCTGGGATTCCACGCCAGCATATTCCCTTCTGTCACTGACGCATTAGAAGATGGAACGGATTGATGTCAACACAGATGAGGAAATTGTACTAAGGAGGCATCACAATTCCTCTTTTGTAGACCACATGACTATTTCTAATGCTGATTTCTCACAGAGTTCCCAAACTAGTTTGGATATAATTTTTTTCAATGAAAAATTTGGACCCAAGTCAATATTTTATTTAATAGGTTGATTGGTGGAGACTTGTGGTTTGATCTATCCCCTATTGATGCAGTAGGCCAGCTTAACCACTCGAAGACCAGGCCTTTTCTGGAATTTTTGGTCTAAAGTGGGCAGCGTTACGTGCTGTGAGTGATCGGGCAATTTTTTGACTGCTGCAGTGCTGGGCCACACCTACCTCTTGTACTTTATGCTGCAGTTGGTCCATCCCTACAGACTTCTATATGCCTACATACTGCTTCTGACTGGCTGTAACAGGGTTCATTGAGAGCATACTTTTTCTATGAAGGACGAGGATCTCTGAACTAAGTAAAATAAGTAAGTATAAAGCAAACTGTAGCATTTACTTGTCCTTGATTTCTTCCAGGAAAGGTGTATTTATTAAATTAAAAAAACACCCCCTCTTGTTGACTTCATCAAATTGTTATAAAGCAAATGAAAGGCTTAATTTCAAATGATCCTCCAGGAAGACTTGGTCAGGCGCAACTGCCATGTTAAGTTAGGATCCACAGAACTATGATATAATATACAAGGCTATGAAATTAGGTTCTACAGAACTACGAATGGTACCCAAGGTTATAAATGTAGGGTCTACATAATTAAGAATGGTACCCAAGGTTATAAATGTAGGGTCTACAGAATTAAGAATGGTACCCAAGGTTATAAATGTAGGGTCTACAGAATTAAGAATGGTACCCAAGGTTATAAATGTAGGGTCTACAGAATTAAGAATGGTACCCAAGGTTATAAATGTAGGGTCTACAGAATTAAGAATGGTACCCAAGGTTATAAATGTAGGGTCTAGAGAATTAAGAATGGTACCCAAGGTTATAAATGTAGGGTCTAGAGAATTAAGAATGGTACCCAAGGTTATAAATGTAGGGTCTAGAGAATTAAGAATGGTACCCAAGGTTATAAATTTAGAGTCTAGAGAATTAAGAATGGTACCCAAGGTTAAAAATGTAGGGTCTACATAATTAAGAATGGCACCCAAGGCTATGAATGTAGGGTCTACAGAATTATGAATGGTACTCAAGGCTTTGAATGTAGGGTCTACAGAACTATAAATGGTACCCACAGTTATACAAGTAGGGTTTACAGGACTATTCATGGTAATCAAGACTCTGAAGCCTTTGTACACACGCTCGGTTTACTCGGCAAGAACCAGCAAGAAAACTGCTGGCAGAGCTTTCTTGCCGCGTAAACCAAGCTTGTGAACGAGGCTTTCAGGTTTCTCGACAAGAAAACTGCCCAGAATCTAGACGAGAAAAATAGAGAACATGTTCTCTATTTTTTCGTTGTGATTCTCGGCAGTTTTTTCCTGCCGAGAAACCCGAGAGTGTGTACATTTACCTGTCGTCCTGGAATCCCGTGCATGCTCGAAATGACTCTGACGCATGCGCGGTAGCTTCCTAGGCATAGGTTGGGTGTAGCAAGATGGCGGCGATGGCATCAAATGTGACGAGCGCATGCTCGTCGTAGTTGATTGGCCTCACCACGTCTGTTCCATTCAAAAGAACGGCAGTTCTTTTGAATGGAGTGTCTGTACACTCGGGCGACAAGAGATTCTTGCCAAGAAAAATAATGTTTTTCCTGACGAGGTTCTGGCCCGTGTGTACATGGCTTAAATGTAGGCTCTGAATGTAGGGTTCCATAACTCTGAATAGTACCCAATGCTATGAATGAAGGTTCTACAGAACTTTGAATGGCACACAAGGCTATGAATGCAGGGTTTTCAGAACTATTAATGGTACCCAAGGTTAGGAATATAAGGTCTATAGAACAATTAATGGTAACCAAAGCAATGAGCGTATGGTTTCCAGAACTGTGAATGGTACCCAATGCTATGAATGTAGGGTCTATAAAACTATGAATGGTACTCAAGGCTATGAATTTAGGGATTTCAGAACTATTAATGTTACCCAAGGCTATAAATGGAGAGTCTTTAGAACTATGAATGGTACCCAAGACTATGAATGTAAGGTTTACAGGACTTGGAATGGTACTCAAGGCTTTAATTGTAGGATCTACAGTACTACAAATGGTACCCAAGGCTCTGAATGTAGGGTTTCCAGAATTCTGAATGATACCCAAGGCTATGAATGTAGGGTCCATAGACCTCTGAAAGGTACCCAAGGCTATGAATGCAGGGTTTTCAGAACTATGAATGGTACCCAAGGCTAGGAATATAGGGTCTACAAAACTTTGAATGGTACCCAAAGCTATGAGTGTAGGGATTCCAGAACTATGAATGGTACCCAAGGCTAGGAATTTATGGTCTACAGAACTATGAGTGGTACCCAAGGCTAGGAATATAGGGTCTACAGAACTATGAATGGTAACCAAAGCTATGAGTGTAGGGTTTTCAGAACTATGAGTGGTGCCCAAGGCCAGGAATTTAGGGTCTACAGAACTATGAATGGTACCCAAAGCTATGAGTGTAGGGTTTCCAGAACTATGAACGTTACCCAGGGCTATGAATGTAGAGTCTACAGAACTATGAATTATTCCCATTATGATCCTTCAAGGAATGATCCAGCATTTGTTTGAACCTCAAAGACTGTTGAGTGAAATCAAACATTTAGATTAAAATCCCTTGGATATGGTTGGAGCAGGTGCGTAAAGAGGGAGCTCAGGCGCTAAGATCTTCTTACCAAAAACTCAGAGAAAAATGAGGACTGGTGCATAAGTAAATTATAATAGTAATAATAACAATATTAATAAATTGACAGTTTTGGGTGGACTGACCCTTCAAAAGCAAATTCCCCCCAAAACATAAATTTTAGATTATTTACAAGGGTCAGTGAGTTAAAAACCCATTGCGCTTCTTAGCTAAAATAGACACTTCAGTTGTAAGATATCCTCCATCCTTCCCAACAAGTACAGCCTGTACAAATCCAAACGTTGGTGTCACACTCCCCATGATGGATTCTCTGTAATGTAGAATAGGCAAAAAAAAATTTGAGAGCTTAGCTGCAGAAGGGCGCCACTTTCATAATGGCCTGGTGGGAGGGGCCAGAGGAACAAAATATGATGGGGAAATCTCGCTACCAGAGTCCAGGAAAGATGCTAAGAATTTGTTTGGTGATTCCACTCTCTGGTGCTTGCTTAAGTTTTCTATTAAACTTAGTAGCTTTCACATGACAGGACAGAAACACAGTGCTACATTGTTATCATTTCCTTCTAATAAAGTAACTGTTTATGTCATTTAACCTGGAACGAGCGGTACATTGCAGCAAATCCAGTACCCTTTGCTGACTCTTTTCTCACCTCATGTTTGCTAAGTTACTGTAAATTTAGTGATAGAATAATTATTATTTTGCAATATACCAAAAATTCTTTTATAGGGTGACTTTGATGTTGTGGATACAGTTTTGTAAAAGTAAAAAAAAAATGGAGAACACAGACGAGGAAATTGAGACTCCCGTTGAGGAAAAAGAGAACTTGTGATGAAATGCATACACACGACCGTTTTCCTTGGCAAAAAAGCTCTGCCACCAAGTTTCTTGATGGATTTATTCGAGGAAAACGGTCTTGTGTAAGAGGCCTACTCTTACACACGACCGCTTTTCTCGACTAAATCCAGGAAAGGAAAACGGGGAAAACGGTCGTGTGTAAGAGGCCTACTCTTACACACGACTGTTTTCCTCGACTAAATCCATCAAGAAACTTGGTGGCAGAGCTTTTTTGCCGAGGAAAACGGTGGTGTTTTGCCGAGAAAGCTGTCGAAGAACTCGACGAGAAAAAAAGAGAACAAGTTCTCTTTTTCCTCGACGGGAGTCACAATTTCCTTGTCGTGTTCCTCGTCGGGGTAGATTTTCGACGCAAAACGTGTTGGTGTGTATGCTTAGAAACCCGTGCACCTTCGGTAAAAGTAGCGTTTGTAATAGATAGCACATTTGTCACGCTGTAACAGACTGAAAAGTGCAAATGTCTCTTACCAAACTTTTACCTAAGAAGCAGTAACATGAGATTAGCAAAAGCAGCCACAAGGGTTGTGCCAGTGGTATCGAACTTCCCCTGCCGTCGTATGTGTTGAAGTCACCGCGTTTGAGAATGACGAGATTTGGTCTTGACTGTGTGTACGCAAAGACAGCTTGTCAAGTTTCTCGACAAGCCTAACAAGGAACTTGTCGAGGAAAACGATGTGTCTTTTCCGACGAGTTCCTCTTTTCATGAATAATAAATTGAAATCATGCAAAGGATTTAGTTTTATTACAGGTGTTTTTATAGTACCATTTATATATGCAGCACTTTACATGTAATGTACGTTCACATCAGTCCCTGCCCTCAAGGAGCTTACAATCAAAGGCCCCTAGCTTAAATACTACTGGCCAGTTTATACAGGAGCTAATTATCCCACCAGCTTATCATTGGAGTGTGGAAGGTAAACAGAGTACCTAGAGGAAGCCCATGCAAGTACAGGGAGAACATGCAAACTCCATATCAGTAGTGTTGTTAGAAATCAAACCAAAGACCCTAGCACTGCAAGGTAGACGTTGATTTTTCTGCTTCATCTTCTGAAAGTCCTTTGCAGTCATCTACACCTTCTATAAAAAGACTTTCTACCATTACTGTTGATAATTGCAGTTTTACCCGGTGTATGCCTCTTCTCTACCAATATATCCATATTTCCTTATTACCCTCCATTTCCAGACTGTTCCATTTATAAACTATCCCCATTCTAATTTCTTACATATCCCCATTTACTAACTATTCTCGTTTGATAACGGTCCTAATTGTTTAACTAGTCTAATTACTTAACTAAACCCATTTCCTAAGTATCTTCATTTTCTAACTATTCTCAATCCTTAACTATCTTTATTTCCTAACTATCCTCATTACCTACATCCTCATTTCCTATTCATAATCATTGCCTAACTATCCTCATTCTCTATACAGTCTAACCCCATTCTTTAACTATCATCATTGTCTATATGTTCTAATTCCCTAACTATCCCCATTTCCTGACTATCGCCCTTTCCTATGTATTCTCATTTCCTAACTATACTCATTTCCTATCTATCCCTATCCTCTTTGATTATATATTCTAGCTTTCTAACTATCCCCACTATTCTCATTTCCTATATATCCTCTTTTCCTAACCATCCTCATTTCCCAACTTTCCTCATTTCCTATATCCTTGTTTCCTAACCATCCTCATTTCCCAACTTTCCTAATTTCCTATATGTCCTTGTTTCCTAACCATCCTCATTTCCCAACTTTCCTCATTTCCTATATATCCTTGATTCATAACCATCCTAATTTCCCAACTTTTCCTATAGATCCTTGCTTTCCAACCATCCTCATTTCCCAACTTTCCTCATTTCCTATATATCCTCGTTTCCTAACCATCCTCTTTTCCCAACTTTCATATATATTGTCATTTCCTAACCATCCTCATTTCCCAACTTTCCTAATTTCCTATATGTCCTTGTTTCCTAACCATCCTCCTTTCCCAACTTTCCTCATTTCCTATATATCCTTGATTCATAACCATCCTAATTTCCCAACTTTTCCTATAGATCCTTGCTTTCCAACCATCCTCATTTCCCAACTTTGCTAATTTCCTATATATCCTCGTTTCCTAACCATCCTCTTTTCCCAACTTCCCTATATATTGTCATTTCCTAACCATCATCATTTCCCAACTTTTCTAATTTCCTCTATATCCTCCTTTTCAAAGCCATCCTCATTTCCCAACTTTCCTCATTTCATATATATCCACATTTGCTAACTTTTCCCAATTCCTAACTATGCTCATTTCCTCACTATACGCTTTTGCTAGAAGTCCTCATTTCCTAAATATCCCCATTTCCAAACTCTCCCCATTTCCTAACTTTCTTAATTTCTCATATAGCCTAATTTCTTAACAACCTTATTTCCCAACTTTCCTAATTTCCTATATGTCCTTGCTTCCTAACCATCCCCATATACCAACTGTTCTCATTTCCTCTATATCCTCCTTTCCTAGCCATCCTTGTTTCCCAACTTTTCTTATTTCCTATATATCGGCATTTGCTAACTTTTCCCATTTCCTAAATATCTTCATTTCCTACTCATCCTCATTTCCCAACTTTCCTCATTTCCTCTATATCCACATTGCCTAGCCATCCTCATTTCTCAACTTTCCACATTTCCTATATATCCTCATTTTCTAGCCATCCTCATTTCCCGATCCCGACTTTCCACTTTTTCTATATATACTCGTTTCCTAGCCATCCTCATTTCCCAACTTTCCTCATTTCCTATATATCCACATTTGTTTATTTTTTTTCATTTCCTAACTATTCACTTTGCTAGAAATCCTCATTTCTTATATACAGTATATCCCAATTTCCTAACTCTTCACATTTCCTAACTATTCTCATTTCCTAGTTCATCCATGATTCTTAGAGGTTTGTCCCTAGAAATGTTGGCCTTTGGGAATCTCCCCCATATATATATATATATATATATATATATATATATATATATATATATATTTTTTTTTTTTTTTAAAGCTCTTTAAAATATGTTTAAAGCACCACTCCATTTAATGACTATACCATGTTGCCTTTCTGAGTATTTTTTAAACAACTGCAATTAAAAAGGTAGCAAAAAAAAAAAACAGCAAGCGCCACTTATACAATTATGTATTTATTTTAAAAAACAGTACTAAGTACTACGTGTCCCTGGAAATGATGTTGAAGTGTGACTGTTCACCTATAAACTTGCCTGTGCTGTGAATATGAGTTTGATGTGTTCTATACAGGATGACCCTAGAAATGTTTACCCCCCCTTTTTTTTATATATATATGGTATTTAAAATATCTTTAACGCACCACTCCATTTAATGACTATATTATGTTGCCTTTCTAGAATATTTTTTTTTTTTAACAGAGATGTTTCTAGAATAATTTTTAAACAAGTGCATTTACAAAATATATAATTCAACTTAACATGCACGGATGTTAACTCTAAACTTGCCTGTGCTGAATATGAGTTTGATGTGTTCTATACAGGATGTCCCTAGAAATGTTTACCCCCCTTTATATATATATATATATATATATATATATATATATATATATATATATATTAAAGGGTCTTTAAAATATCTTTAACGTACCACTCCATTTAATGACTATATCATGTTGCCTTTCTAGAGTAATTTTTTTTAAACAAGTGCATTTAAAAATATATAATGCAACTTAACATGCAAGGATGTTAACTCTAAACTTGCCTGTGCTGTGAATATGAGTTTGATGTGTTCTATACAGGATGTCCCTAGAAATGTTTACCCCTTTATATATATATATTAAAAGCTCTTTAAAACA
This sequence comes from Rana kukunoris, assembly GCA_029574335.1. Taxonomy (NCBI): domain Eukaryota; kingdom Metazoa; phylum Chordata; class Amphibia; order Anura; family Ranidae; genus Rana; species Rana kukunoris. Next base: position 139,200,323 of record CM056058.1, read on the forward strand.
TCTTTAACGTAACACTCCATTTAATGACTATATCATGTTGCAAATTTTTTTAAACAACTGCATTTAAAAATATATAATGCAACTTAACATGCACGGATGTTAACTCTAAACTTGCCTGTGCTGTGGATATGAGTTTGATGTGCTCTATACAGGATGTCCCTAGAAATGTTTACCCCTTTTTTTATATAAATATATATATATATATTAAAGGCTCTTTAAAACATCTTTAACGTACCACTCCATTTAATGACTATATCATGTTGCGTAATTTTTTAAATAAGTGCATTTAAAAATATATAATGCAACTTAACATGCAAGGATGTTAACTCTAAACTTGCCTGTGCTGTGGATATGAGTTTGATGTGGTATATACAGGATGACAAGGATGCAGATGGGGAGTAAACTAGTAAAAAAAATAAAAAATAAAAAAATCAGGTCTTACCCAGCTCGCCATCAATGACAGTGAGGGCGATCTGATCCATTAACACCAGACTGAAGCCCACCTCTTGGTCTGTACACCGCTGCCTCAGCGCCTCCAGGATGCGCATCTGTGGGTAATCCTCCAGGATATCCCTGCTTGTCAGCAGCCACAGCTGGGAGCACATGGTGGAAGGAAGCAGTCAAGTGCAACAACAACAAAAAATGAAAAATAAAATAAAAAGCAAAGGAAGAAAAGGGAAGGAGTGTGCAGCAAAATGCAGCAAGGTCAGTGGTGCCTGGGACCTGGGAAGGCCTGTGTGCTGCAGGCAGCTAACTGCTTGCTCTGTAATAAAGAATCAGCTGCATTAAACCAGTCTCCAGCAGCCATGCGCCATCAGAAGGGGACTGTGATCACCGACTCCCCTACATAATACAGCATTCTGTGGGCAAACCCCTTGATGCAATCAATATGGGCGGACCCTGCAAAATCCATGTCAGATCCCATTTATTTCAGCCCCCTCCTCCCCTCCCCCCCCCCCCACCCTTACTATAGCAGCAGCAGGGACAGAGGTGACCCCCCAGCACAAGGCTCTGTGTGTTTATTGGCTGGCTCTCTGGCTCTCTATCAGTTATTTGCACTTCACGGATCACCGTCCTCCCAGCACTCAGTACCGGGATCATCAGATTACCTGCAGCCCGGGGGAAGCCAGCGCTGCATACAGAGGGGAAAGGTTATTCCTAATGATGAGCGGGACTGCGGCGCCGGCCAATCACAGGATCGGAGAAGGAAGCGGCCAATGGGGGGAGGAGGGATGTCAGTCTTGAGACTACCGCGGGTGGCCAATCAGAGCGCTCGGATGAGAGTGGAGGGGGATGAAGACGCTCGCTGGGTACCAGAGCTGAGCGCTTCTCTGCAATTACCCGACAATGAGATGGGCAGAGGAGGGGACACGAGAACAATGGGGGGAGGTTGGGGAAAGACTGGGAAGCGGATGGGGGAAGACTGGTGAAGAATGGGGGGAGAAGGGGGAAGAATGGGGGGAGAATAGAGAAGAATGGAGGGAGGATGGGGTGAGAATGGTGAAAGATGGGGGGAGAATGGAGAAGAATGGGGGGGAGAACGGGGAAAGATTGGGGGAAGGATGGGGGAAGAATGGGGGAAGGACGGGCGAAGAATAGGGGAGGATAGGGGATGATTGGGGGTAAGATGGGGGAAGAATGGGAAAGAATGGGGGGAGGATGTGGGAAATATGGGGGATGATTGGGGGGAGGATGGGGAAAGAATGGGGGAAGGATGAAGGGAGAATGGAGGAAGAATGGGGGTAAATGGGGGAGGATGTGGGAAGAATGGGGGGTGATTGAGGGGGAGGATGAGGAAAGAATGGGGGAAAGATGGGCGAAGATTTGGGGAGGATAGGGGAAGATTGGGGGGAGGATGGTGGAAGACTGGGAAGCGGATGGGGGAAGACTGGTGAAGGATGGGGGAGAATAGAGAAGAATGGAGGGAGGATGGGGTGAGAATGGGAAAGATGGGGGAGAATGGAGAAGAATGAGGGGAAAACGGGGAAAGATTGAGGGAACTATGGGGGGAGGATGGGGGAAGGATGGGCGAAGAATAGGGGAAGATTGGGGGTAAGATGGGGGAAGAATGGGAAAGAATGGGGGGAGGATGGGGGGAGGATGTGGGAAATATGGGGGATGATTGGGGGGAGGATGGGGAAAGAATGGGGGAAGGATGAAGGGAGAATGGAGGAAGAACGGGGGTGAATGGGGGAGGATGTGGGAAGAATGGGGAGTGATTGAGGGGGAGGATAAGGAAAGAATGGGGGAAGGATGGGCGAAGAATAGGGGAGGATAAGGGAAGATTGGAGGGAGGATGGGGGAAGAATGGGAAAGGATAGGGGGTGATTGGGGGGAGGATGTGGAAAGAATGGGGGAAGGATGGGGGATGATTGGGGGGGGGCATGGGGGAATAATGGGGGCGAATTGGGGGAGGATGAAGGGAGAATGCAGGAAGAACGGGGGTGAATGGGGGGAGGATGAAGGAAGAATGGGGGTGCATGGGGAGAGGATGGAGGAAGAATAGGGAAAGGATGGGGGGTGATTGGGGGGAGGATGGGGGAAGAATGGGGGAGGATGGGGGAGGATGGGGGGAGGATGAAGGAAGAATGGGGAAAGGATGGGGGAAGAATGGGGGAGATGGGGGAAGAATGGGGGGAGGATGAAGGAAGAATATGGAAGAATGGGGGGAGGATGGAGGAAGAATGGGGAAAGGATTGGGGGGTGATTGGGGGGACGATGGGGGGAAAATGGGGGAGGATGAAGGAAGAATGGGGAAAGGATTGGGGGGTGATTGGGGGGACGATGGGGGGAAAATGGGGGGAGGATGGAGGAAGAATGGGGAAAGGATTGGGGGGGGTGATTGGGTGAGGATGGGGGAAGAATGTGGGAGGATGGGGGAAGAATGGGGGGAGGATGAAGGAAGAATGGGGGAGGCTTGAGGAAGAATGGGGGTGAATGGAGGGAGGATGGAGGAAGAATTGGGGGTGAATGTGGGAGAATGGGGGAAGCAGCGCAGGAGCGAGTGATCAGGTAAGTAAACCACTCACCACCATCACTGGGGGTAGGGGGCTACACAGACTGCCACTGACATCCAATACTGGGGGAGGGGGTTTACAGCCAGCCACTGACGCCCAATACTGGGGGGGGGGGTTTACAGCCTGCCACGACCACCAATTCTGGAGGGAGTGGGCTACAGTTTGCCACTGACCACCTACCCTGGGGGGAAGGGGCTACAGCCTGCCACCGACCATCAATCCTGGGGGTTTATAGCCAGCCATGACCACCAATACTGGGGGAAGGGGGTTTACAGCATGCCACCGACCACCAATCCTGGAGGGAGGGGGTTTTAAGCCAGCCACTGACCACCAATCCTGAGGGGAGGGGTTTACAGCCTGCCACGACCACCAATCCTGGGCGGAGTTTACATCCTTCCACTAACCACTATTCCTGGGGGAGGTGGTTTTAAGCCAGCCACTGACAACCAATCCTGAGGGGAGGGGTTTACAGCCTGCCACTGACCACTAATTCTGTTTTTTTTACAGCCTGCCACTGACCACCAATCCTGGGGGGAGTTATATCTTCAGCCTACCACTGATCACAGATGCTGGGGGGGGGGGGGGGTATATCTACAGTCTGCTACTGACCACCAATCCTGGTGTGAGGGGATTTACAGCCTGCCACTGACCACCAATTCTGGGGAGGTTACTATTACAGCCTGCCATTGATCATGCATGCTTGGGGAGGAGGGGTTATTATTATTATGATTACAGCTTAAGCCTGCCACTGACCTCTAATGATTGGGGGGGGCATTATTACAGCCTTCTAGTAACCATCATTGTTGGGGGGTTCTTATGACAGTCTCGATGTGACGAGACCACACCACTGACACTGGTCAGGTCCCGTCTAGTATAGATGTTGCTTTATTGGAGTTAGCAGAGCCCTCGCTTACTGTACCTTCCTAATTTATGAATTTATGAAGCCATTGCCTGCTTCTTGTTTCATTATGGGTTCTTCTCCCACTGACCACCAATGTAAGGGGGTTCTTCTCCCACTGTCCACCAACAGGGCTGGACTGGGACAGAAATTTGGCCCTGGACTCCAGACTGGCCCACTTTGACAGGTCTCTCCCATGGCGGCCGGACAACTACCGCATACCCACCCAAGCCACTAGCCATTCTACTTTAGCTAGAACGGCTGGTACTGGTACTCTTATAGGCAGTACCAGTGGGGAAGTTAGACACCCAGTGTCTTCTAAGTTTCACCCGGGGCAAAGAATCAGTTCGGTGCCCCCCTTATGAGACAAGATTAAGTAGAAGTGAGAAACTCCCAGGCCATAGCTGTTGAGTCAGCTGTCTGTCCCATTCCCCCATGCTCCTCTGTCATCGTCCCTGCTCCTCTGGTCCCCCCTGCTTCTTTGTTCCCCCCAGGTTAACACTGCGGGGAGGGAGAGACAGAGGAGCGGAGGGGGGCGGCAGTCCGCTGTCACTGAAGCTGGCCCACTGAGCCATCGGCCCAGCGGGAAACTCCCTGTAGTCCCAATGGCCAGTCCATCTCTGTCCACCAATGTAAGGGGGTTCTTCTCCCATTGACCACCAATGTAAGGGGGTTCTTCTCCCACTGACCACCAATGTAAGGGGATTCTTCTCCCATTGCCCACTAATCTAAGAGGGTTCTTCTCCCACTGTCCACCAATGTAAGGGGGTTCTTCTCCCACTGACCACCAATGTAAGGGAATTCTTCTCCCATTGACCACCAATGTAAGGGGGTTCTTCTCCCACTGACCACCAATGTAAGGGAATTCTTCTCCCATTGACCACCAATGTAAGGGGATTCTTCTCCCATTGACCACCAATGTAAGGGGGTTCTTCTCCCACTGACCACCAATGTAAGGTGATTCTTCTCCCATTGACCACCAATGTAAGGGGGATCTTCTCCCACTGACCACCAATGTAAAGGAATTCTTCTCCCATTGACCACCAATGTAAGGGGATTCTTCTCCCATTGACCACCAATGTAAGGGGGTTCTTCTCCCACTGACCACCAATGTAATGGAATTCTTCTCCCATTGACCACCAATGTAAGGGGGTTCTTCTCCCACTGACCACCAATGTAAGGGAATTCTTCTCCCATTGACCACCAATGTAAGGGAATTCTTCTCCCATTGACCACCAATGTAAGGGGATTCTTCTCCCAATGACCACCAATGTAAGGGGGTTCTTCTCCCACTGACCACCAATGTAAGGGGGTTCTTCTCCCACTGTCCACCAATGTAAGGGGATTCTTCTCCCACTGTCCACCAATGTAAGGGGGTTCTTCTCCCACTGTCCACCAATGTGAGGGGGTTCTTCTCCCACTGTCCACCAATGTAAGGGGGTTCTTCTCCCACTGTCCACCAATGTAAGGTGGTTCTTCTCCCACTGACCACCATTGTAAGGGGATTCTTCTCCCACTGACCACCGATGTAAGGGGGTTCTTCTCCCATTGCCCACTAATCTAAGGGAGCATTTCTCCATTGACCACTAATGTAAGGGGGTTCTTCTCCCATTGACCACCAATATAAGGGGGTTCTTCTCCCACTGTCCACCAATATAAGGGGGTTCTTCTCCCACTGTCCACCAATGTAAGGGGGTTCTTCTCCCACTGTCCACCAATGTAAGGGGGTTCTTCTCCCACTGACCACCATTGTAAGGGGATTCTTCTCCCACTGACCACCGATGTAAGGGGGTTCTTCTCCCATTGCCCACTAATCTAAGGGAGCATTTCTCCATTGACCACTAATGTAAGGGGGTTCTTCTCCCATTGACCACCAATATAAGGGGGTTCTTCTCCCACTGTCCACCAATATAAGGGGGTTCTTCTCCCACTGTCCACCAATGTAAGGGGGTTCTTCTCCCATTGACCACCAATGTAAGGGGGTTCTTCTCCCATTGACAACCAATGTAAGGGAGTTCTTCTCCCATTGCCAACTAATCTAAGGGAGCTCTTCTCCATTGACCACCAATGAAAAGGTAGGGTTCCACCAGAGGTTGTTAGGGTTCCTTTATTGGTAACCATTTCTGAAATCAACAATAACCTCTGAAATAATTATCTTATCTAATCTATAAGGGCAAGTCCTCCCACTGATCACCAATGTGGGAAGGCACTTTTCACTGATCCCCAATTTAAGGGGGCATTTCTTTACTAAACAACCAAATGGTCAATTTTCCACGGGTCACCAATAAAAAAAAGGTACTTTTTTCTGACTACCAATGTAAGGGGTTCCTTCATCTCTGACCACCAATGTAAGGAACATTTCTCCACTGCAAATCAACCCAAGGGATTACTTAACCTCCTACACCTCAGTGTAAGAGGGCACCTCTCCTACTGGCCAACAATGTGAGAAGGCACTTTTCACTACCCACTAATTTAAGTGGGCATTTCTATATTAACTACTTGCCGACATATACTGTGGGGCAGCGGCTCTTCTGTGCAAAATCATGTACAGGTATGCAATTTTGTTCTTTCGGGTCTGCAGCTTGCACACGTGGCACCGGCGACCTGCTTCGTTGAGACCCGACAATAATTTCCGAGAAAGCCAGAGCGGCGGTCTGCCTATGTAAACAAGGCAGATCGCCATTCTGTGACAAGGGAAGATAGAGATCCTGTGGTTCTGCTAAGCAGGAACATAGATCACTGCCTTCAGGGCCATCTTAACCACTTAAGGACCGCCTACTGCACATTTACGTCGGCAGAATGGCACGGCTGGGCACATCAACGTATATATACGTTGATTTTAGTACCCAGCCGTGGGTCGCGGGCGCGAAGCTCCAGGACCGGGACCGCGGGATTCGCGGTCCCGATCGCCGCTGCAGTGCGGCGATCTGTCCCTGGAGCGGAAGAACGGGGAGAGCCGTGTGTACACATGGCTTCCCCGTGCTTCTCTGTGGCCGTAGCATCGATGGCGTCATCCCTGTAATAGGGGGACGCGATCGATGACGTCACACCTACAGCCACACCCCCCTACAGTTGTAAACACAACACATAGGCACACATCCCCTACAGCGCCACCTGTGGTTAACTCCCAAACTGCAACTGTCATTTCCACAGTAAACAATGCAAATTTAAATGCATTTTTTGCTGTGAAAATGACAATTGTCCCAAAAATGTGTCAAAATTGTCCGAAGTGTCCGCCATATTGTCGCAGTCACGAAAAAAATCGCTGATCGCCGCTATTAGTAGTAAAAAAAAAATAATTAATAAAAATGCAATAAAACTATCCCTTATTTTGTAAACGCTATAAATTTTGCGAAAACCAACCGATAAACGCTTATTGCGATTTTTGTTACCAAAAATAGGTAGAAGAATACGTATCGGCCTAAACTGAGGAAAAAAAATGTTTTTTTATATATTTTTGGGGGATATTTATTATAGCAAAAAGTAAAAAATATTGCATTTTTTTTTAAATTGTCGCTCTATTTTTGTTTATAGCGCAAAAAATAAAAACCGCAGAGGTGATCAAATACCACCAAAAGAAAGCTCTATTTGTGGGAAAAAAGGACGCCAATTTTGTTTGGGAGCCACGTCGCACGACCGCGCAATTGTCAGTTAAAGTGACGCAGTGCCGAATCGCAAAAAGGGGCAAGGTCCTTTACCTGCATTTTGGTCCGGGTCTTAAGTGGTTAATGCAAGGGCACTCCTGGGCACTGCCCAGGGGCCCCAGGTACATGGGAGCCCCACAATAATCTTGCATTACATCATACTTGCCAACTGTCCTGGATTTGCTGGGAAAGTCATGCTTTTTACTAAACTGTCCTGATATGGTCGTGTCCCGGGAATCGTCCCAGAATCTATACTGTGCCCTCCTGATCCCAGTGTTGTGCCCTCCTGACCCCCCCCCCCCCGTACTGTGCTCTCCTGACCCCCCCCATACTGTGCCCTCCTGATACCAGTGTTGTGCCCTCCTGACCCCCCCGTACTGTGCTCTCCTGACCCCCCCCGTACTGTGCTCTCCTGACCCCCCCCCCGTACTGTGCCCTCCTGACGCCCCCCCCCCTGTACTGTGCCCTTTGTGTTGACTAGTCTTTGATCAATGGAATGTTTTTCTTTTGTAAAATAGATTTTATTGAAAGTTCTAATGAATATATGTGTAATTCTACGTTATTAACTATTTATACATTATTACTTGAAAGTAGGTGTGTAAATTGGGGCAAGCTGGTGGGGCCCCAGTGCTTACTTTGCCCAGGGGCCCATGGTGCTATTAAGACAGCCCAGAATGCCTTCCCACAGTTAAAGGACCCCCCACACAGTTAGAAAGCACTCCCTAGGGACACATTTAACCCTTTGATTGCCCCTGATGTTAACCCCTTCCCAGCCAGTGTCATTAGTACAGTGACAGTGCATATTCTTTAGGACTGATAACTGTATTAGTGTAAGGCGGCGTACACATGACCGAGGTTCTCGCTGAAAACCAGCGAGAACCTCGCTGGAATGCACATTCCAGCGAGGACCTCGGCCGTGTGTACGGTCTCGGCGAGCTTCCCGTCGGGAAGCCCGTCGAGCCGAAATAGAGAGCACGCTCTCTATTTCCTCGACGGCCCGCCTGGAAGAATGGCTGGTTGCCATTCCCGACGGGCGGGTCGCCGAATTCGACGGCCGGGAGAGAACCTCGACGGGCGGAACGATGTGTTCTGCCCGTCGAGGTTCTCTGCCGTGTGTACGGCGCCTTACTGGTCCCCAAAAAGTGTCAAAAGTGTCAGTTAGGTGTCTGATCTGTCAACTGCAATATCGCAGTCCCGCTATAAGTCGCTTATCGCCACCATTACTAAAAATCCTTACCAAAAGCATGTAGCAGAATACATATTGGCCTAAATTTATGAAGAAGTTTAATTTTTTTTTTTATTGGATGTGTTTTATAGCAGAAAGTAATAAAAATATATATATATATATTTGTTTTAAATTGTTGGTCTTATTTTGTTTATAGCCCAAAAAATAAAACCCACAGAGGTGATCAAATAGCACCAAAAGAAAGCTCTATTTGTGGGGAAAAAAAGGACATCAATTTTATTTGTGTTAAAGTAACGCAGTTCCGTATCGCAAAAAATGGCTTGATCATTAAGGGGGTAAAACCTTCCGGAGCTGAAGTGGTTACACCAATGTAAAGGGTCACTGACTACCAATGAAAAAAAGGCACATTCCATTGACTACCAATGTAAGGAGTGACCTCTCCACTGACTATTAATGTAAGGAGTGACATCCCCACTGACTACCAATGTAAGGAGTGACCTCTCCACTGACTACCAATGTAAGGAGTGACCTCTCCACTGACTACCAATGTAAGGAGTGACCTCTCCACTGACTATTAATGTAAGGAGTGACCTCTCCACTGACTATTAATGTAAGGAGTGACATCCCCACTGACTACCAATGTAAGGAGTGACCTCTCCACTGACTACCAATGTAAGGAGTGACCTCTCCACTGACTATTAATGTAAGGAGTGACCTCTCTACTGACTATTAATGTAAGGAGTGACCTCCCCACTGACTACCAATGTAAGGAGTGACCTCCCCACTGACTACCAATGTAAGGAATGACCTCCCCACTGACTATTAATGTAAGGAGTGACCTCCCCACTGACTACTAGTGTTGCTCACGAATATTCACTTTGCGAATATTCGTAACGAATATTGCATATTCAAGTATTCGCGAATAAATCGCATATCGCTGTGAATATTCGATATTGCGAATATTCGTATTTTTTCAAATTTATTTTTAAAACAGATCACATCCTAGTGATCTCCATCGACGTCTAAAAGCATTGCTGGTATGATTAGAGACCCTGGGCCGAGTAGCTGAGGCGATCCTTTTATGTTGCCGAATATTCGCAATGCGAATATTCGTATTACGAATATTCGCGAATACTTTCTCTGTCCTTCTGTGTTTTGTGTATAAAAAAAAAACAACAAAAAAAAATTAGCTTTAGTTTAGTCATTTAAGTTTGTGTAAGTAGAGTTAGTGTTTAGTGCATATTAGTTTAGTAATCCAGGAAATGATCTCCGTTTTCGCGTGTTGACGAGAATTTCGCAATCAATTTCACATTCGCATTAGCGAAATTTGGCCAAAAAATTTTTTTGATAAAATATCACGAATATTCGATATTAACGAATATTTCGCGAATATTCTTCTATATATTCGTGAAATATCGCGAAATCGAATATGGCGTATTCCGCTCATCACTACTGACTACCAATGTAAGGATTGACCTCTCCACTGACTATTAAAGTAAGAAGTGACCTCTCTACTGACTACCAATGTAAGGAGTGACCTCTCCACTGACTACCAATGTAAGAAGTGACCTCTCCACTGACTACCAATGTAAGAAGTGACCTCTCCACTGACTACCAATGTAAGAAGTGACCTCTCCACTGACTACCAATGTAAGAAGTGACCTCTCCACTGACTACCAATGTAAGGAGTGACCTCTCCACTGACTACCAATGTAAGAAGTGACCTCTCCACTGACTACCAATGTAAGGAGTGACCTCTCCACTGACTACCAATGTAAGGATTGACCTCTCCACTGACTATTAATGTAAGAAGTGACCTCTCTACTGACTACCAATGTAAGAAGTGACTTCCCCACTGACTACCAATGTAAGGATTGACCTCTCCACTGACTATTAAAGTAAGGAGTGACCTCTCCACTGACTACCAATGTAAGGAGTGACCTCTCCACTGACTACCAATGTAAGAAGTGACCTCTCCACTGACTACCAATGTAAGGACTGACCTCTCCCCTGATTACCAATGTAAGGAGTGACCTCTCCACTGACTACCAATGTAAGGAGTGACCTCTCCACTGACTATCAATGTAAGGATTGACCTCTCCACTGACTATTAATGTAAGAAGTGACCTCTCTACTGACTACCAATGTAAGGAGTGACCTCTCCACTGACTACCAATGTAAGGAGTGACCTCTCCACTGACTATTAATGTAAGGAGTGACCTCCCCACTGACTAATAATGTAAGGATTGACCTCTCCACTGACTATTAATGTAAGAAGTGACCTCCCCACTGACTACGAATGTAAGGAGTGACCTGTTCACTGACTAGTAATGTAAGGAGTGACCTCCCCACTGACTACCAATGTAAGGATTGACCTCTCCACTGACTATTAATGTAAGAAGTGACATCTCTACTGACTACCAATGTAAGAAGTGACTTCCCCACTGACTACCAATGTAAGAAGTGACTTCCCCACTGACTACCAATGTAAGGATTGACCTCTCCACTGTCTATTAAAGTAAGAAGTGACCTCTCTACTGACTACCAATGTAAGGAGTGACCTCTCCACTGACTACCAATGTAAGGACTGACCTCTCCACTGATTACCAATGTAAGGAGTGACCTCTCCACTGACTACCAATGTAAGGAGTTGGTTGTTGGCCTTTTTCTGTTAATAGCGCAAAAAATAAAACCCACAGAGGTGATCAAATACCACCAAAAGAAAGCTTTTGTGGGGGGAAAAGGACAAATTTATTAAAGTAACGCAGTGCCATATCACAAAAAATGGCTTGATCATGAAGGGGGCAAAACCTTCTTGAGCTGAAGTGGTTACACCAATGTAAAGGGTCACTGACTACCAATGAAAAAAGGCACATTCCACTGACTACCAATGTAAGGAGTTATCACTCCACTGACTACTAATGTAAAGAGGTATCACTCCACTGACTACCAATGTAAGGAGTGACCCCTCCGCTGACTACCAATGTAAGGAGTGACCCCCCCCCCCCCCACTGACTATTATTGTAAAGATGGAGTGACCTCCCTACTGACTACCAATGTAAGGAGTGACCTCCCCACTGACAACCAATGTAAGGAGTGACCTCCCCACTGACAACCAATGTAAAGATGGAGTGACCTCCCTACTGACTACCAATGTAAGGAGTGACCTCTCCACTGACTACCAATGTAAAGATGGAGTGACCTCCCCTCTGACTACCAATGTAAGGAGTGACCTCCCCACTGACAACGAATGTAAGGAGTGACCTCCCCACTGACAACCAATATAAGTAGTGACCTCCCCTCTGACAACCAATGTAAGGAGTCACCTCCCCACTGACAACCAATGTAAGGAGTCACCTCTCCGCTGGCTATTAATGTAAGGAGGATTGATCTTTCCACTGTTATAAAAATAAGATATGCTCTGGGGAGATTTTTACATGTATGTGAGAAGTGTCAGAATTGGCCTGGTATTGAGGTGGTTAAAAAATAATAAAAGAATAAAATTGTAAAAAATAAATAATAAAAAATACAAATAAATACAATATATAATGTTCGGAAGTTGTAAGCAATTTTCTAGCAAAAGAAAAAAAATGTTGTTAAAAAATAGTAAAAAAAAAACAAACAAACCAAAAAAAAACAAGGTTGTAAAAAATAAAAAAAGCAAAAATGCAAATAAAAAAATAGTAATAAAATAAATCAAATTAAAAACTACTGACATCAGTGGTGTAACTACCATGATCACAAATGCCTTGTTTCCACTGAACGGAACGGTTCGGGTCGGTACAGTTTGGACCGGTCTATTCTGGTGAGCGTTTCCACTGCAAGTCGGACCGTCCCGGGCCATTCAGAGTTTAGAAAAAATGCCTAGAGTGTCCACCAATCAGTGGAGATGTATTGTAGGTCCGCCCTAACCGAACCGTTCCATTTCCTATGGCCCCACATCTGAAGCAGGACCCAGAATGATCCGGTACGGTTCGGTTTTATGGCACACTTTCATAATGGAAACACCCAAAATAGTGTACCAAACCGATCTACTCAGTGGAAACGAGGCAAAAGGTTGCACTTGGGACCGGGCCCTAGATTTGAGGGAATGCCCCGGCCCGGCCGGGGGTCCCTTTAGGGGGCCCACTGGTGACAACTGTAAAATCCTGAGTCTTCTGTTGCTCACCTTATTTATGACAATATCATTTGTAAAACAAAATTAAAAAAAGATGTAAAATATAGCCAGAAAAACATAGACATGTACAGCAGAGGAGCAGAGAGGCAGAACAGTCCTTGTAGAGTGGAACCCTAAACCGCTCTGTTCGCTGTCAATGTCAATAAAGTTGTGACGTGTTGAACCCTCTCCCACCTTCTTCCGGTGTCTGCGGGCGAGGCATGCCGGGAGTTGTAGTCTCGGCGCTCCTCTGCATTTGTTCCTCTCCTGGCCGACACGTCGGGACCGCACGGAGCGGGCGATCAGGTGAGCTGGCGGGCCGGGTTGTGTGGCGGGCAGGAGCGGCCCGGGGAAGGGGAGGTGAAGGGGACACGGGCCGGGCTGTGATGGCCGCCGCTGTGGAATAGAAGCGCCTGGCTGGGGCCCGAGGCTGCCCCCCCCCCCCCGTTACCGGGGAGGTGTGTGGAGGCGCCTGGCTGCCCAGGAGAGGGGGTGAGCTGAGGGCCCTAGAGAAGTTGCCCCCCTGTGCCCTCACACCTCTCCTCAATGGGCTGGGCCCCCTCCAGCTGCAGAGGAACCACAAATCCCAGCATGGCCTATCAGAGCCCGGCTGGTGGGGGAGTGTGGGACCCCTGAGGTGACATGGAGGGGCCCCCCTATAGTGAGGGGTACAGGGGGTGCAACATCTCTCCCAGCCACAGGGGGAGCTGCATTCCAGGGGTGTCACCCACCATACAATCTGATTGTACAATCTCCTTCCTCTCTATAGTACACATTGTATACAGATCAGGAGCTCCTCCCATTACGTCTCATTGGTGGATCTGAGGCCACACCCATGTCTTGCGACGTGCGTTTTTTCTGTTGCATGCTTCTCCCATGATGCGCATAGAGCGGCCCATGGGAGCGCTTAGTCACGTTCTGATTTGTGCGTTTTTTTTTCTGTGTTTTGCCGCACGCAAAAATTGTAGCGCAAATGCGGGGGGGAAAAAATGTCAAAACGCTCCTATATACGCGCCAAGGAAAATGTGAGCAAAAGAGCGTGGGGGGGGGGGGGAGCGCAAGACGTGAACATGGCCTCAGATTCCATCAACCTCCCCCTCATTAGCGGCACCCCAAATGCATGAAGCCAGGGGGGGGGGGACGGACTTCCTGCGTTTGTGGTGCCGTTAACGCTTGGGCCTCACTTTCAGGCCCCATTCACATAAGGTGGTTCTAAATTGCGCCAGAGCGCACAGCGTGCTTTTGTGTGCTTTAGGTCCCAGTGGCACCCTCAGACGCGATTGCAACACATGGCTAAAAATTTCCGTGACGCTTGCCCCCCCCCCCCCCCCCCAAATGTAGGTAAAATGAGTTATACGCCAATAAATACAGTATTTATTTATTTATTTTTTAAATCGGTGCGTCGCTACAAAGTAAAAAATGCACCGATTGGCAAAAATAGGATGCGAGTTGGACCTGTCAAATTGCATGGCAATCACACCACTGTGAACTGGGGGCTAAATCGCAATTTTAAAATCGCGAGCGATAATGCTAGTTTACGAGGTCTGAATGGGGCCGGAAGATCATTCAGTTTTTTTTTCTGCATCTATATTATTATTATTATTATTATTATTTAGGTACTTGTATAGTGCCATCAATTTACGCAGCGCTTTACATATACATTGTACATTCACATCGGTCACATAAGTCTGTGTCCCAGACCTGCAACTAATGATGATTTTCATAATTGCTTAGTTGGGTGATTTATTGTTTATACTAATTGTTTAATCAGATACAATCTCTTGTTGAATACTGTATTTATTGGCGTATAACACTCACTTTTTTACCCTGAAAATAGAGGGTAAACTGTGCCTGCGTGTTATACTCAGGGGGCTGTGGAAAGTTTTTTCCTAAAACTTCCCTCATAAAGTTAGGGTGCGTGTTATACGCCGATAAATACGGTATCTTATTTGTAAATATAAATAACCAGCTATATGATTGGGGAACAAAATATCCAATCCACTGAGAATAACAAACTGAAGGGATCTATAGAGGATGAATCTGCTACATATCACATTCAGAAATGAAACATTTTTTATTTAACCGCTTCCATACCGGGCCTATTCTGCCACTTCTCTCATACAAGTAAAAATCCAATTTTTTTTTTTTTTCTGCTAGAAAATTGCTCAGAACCCCCAATCGTTGTTATTATTACTATTATATATATAATTTGCAATGACTGCCATTTTATTCCCTAGGGTTTCTACTAAAAATAACTATGTATAAAAATATATATAATATATATACTTATAAAAAAGTAGACACCTAGGGATTAAAATGTCCGTTGTTGCAACTTTTTATGTCATGGTATTTGTGCAGTAATTGTTTAAACATGTTTTCTTTGGGGGGGGGGGGGGGAATCATAAATAAAAAGTTAGGCCTTTGTTTTTGTTTTGTTTTTTATTTTATTTTGTTTTTTATTTTATTTTGTTTTTTATTTTATTTTGTTTTTTATTTAATTTTAAATTTTTTTTTGTTTTATTTAATTTTTTATTTATTTTTGTTTTATTTTTTTTTGTTTTTATTTTTTTTGTTTTTATTTAATTTTTTTATATAATGTGAAAGATGAAGTTGCGTTGAGTAAATAGATACCTAACATGTCATGCTTTGAAATTGTGCACGCTTGTGGAATGTTGCCAAACTTTGGTACTTAAAGCGGATGTCCCCCTGAAAAAAATATTAAAAGCCAGCAGCTACAAATACTGCAGCTGCTGACTTTTAATATTAGGACACTTACCTGTCCTGGAGTCCAGCGCCATCTGCAGCAGAGGACGAGCGCTCAGCCATGAATAAGCACTGATCCAGTGCGAAACGCGTCGGCTGTTCCTTGTTTCCACTGCTGTGACCCTATTTTTGTACATGCTGTCTATTGAATAAAAGACCACCCATCAGGTTTTGGAGTGCGGCTATCCATTTTTCTTTGTCTTCATTTTGCTTAGTGCACCGCCAGCACCCTCGGTATCCTGCACCACCTGTAACCATTTAGTGATCCCACCTGGAGCGGTGACTCCTTCCTCTCAGGACGAGCGATCGCTCGTCACTCTGCAGCCCCGCCCCTGCCATCCACGGTGAGGGAACCAGGAAGTGAAGAGCTCCTGCTTCTCTGCCCGGTCCCCTACGGCGCATGCGCGAGTCGCGCTGCGCCTGCCGATTGGCTCCCGCTGTGTGCTGGGAGCCGAAACGGACATCCCGGACGGGATGTAAAGAAATACCCGTCTTTTACCCAATACTGTGTGGCCAGAAGTGGGTGCAAATACCTGTCTTTAGACAGGTATCTGCACCCCCCTCCCCTCTGAAAGGTGTCAAATGTGACACCGGAGGGGGGGAGGGTTCCGATCAGCGGAAGTTCATTTTAGGGTGAAGCTCCTCTTTAAAAATCTCCATAGGCGACACTTTAAACATTTCTACAGGTCACCTGTTTAGAGTTGCAGAGGAGGTCTAGGGCTAGAATTATTGAGCTCGCTCTGTTTGCAGCGTTACCTTACGTGTGTGTGATATGAATGCAGTTTACATAGGCAGGCAGGCAGGGATGGGGGCACTTAAAAAAAAAAAAAAAGTTTCATCTATTTTCTTATTACAAGGACTGTAAACATCCCTTGTAAGAGGAATATGCAGGACAGGTCCTCTTTATGGAGAGAAGTGCGGTCTATAAGACTGGAAGGCTTGAAAGAAGCCTGGGGAAAAAAAAGATCTCGGCCTTTCCAGCTGAATACACGGCAGTGTTTATTTTGGCTGGGCGTAACGTTGCACCTGGGGCCTCCGAAGGTCATAGAGACTGCCGGGGACCATCTAGTCACTGGCAATCTCCTATGCCAAACTTCAGGTACTGGCAGATTCCTTCTCCAGCTCGCTGATCAAGCTGGTAGAAGTACCAGAAGGCGGCAGAAGGGGGGGGGGGGGGGGGGGTCACAAGTGGCTAAAAGAAAAATTCACTTTTTTGACACTTTTGGATGGATTAGTGCTAATATATAACACTGGCTAGTAAGGGGTTAAAATCTAGGAACTATTAAGGGGTTAACTGTATGTGCTGCTTTTACGTTACCATCTGCTTGGTTTTTCCTCCCTGCTTTTCAGGGAGAGGAAACGGTCAGATCGCTGTCCACTGCACTGTTTGTAATCGCATAACATTGTGTGTGATTGGATACTGTCGATTAGCAGGTCTCAGCCAAAATCATTGGCTGAAATCAGCTGCCAACTCCTGCTGCGTCCAATCAGGGCAGGGGGCGTGTGCAAGTGCGCCACATACCCTGAGGGAATCCGGCAACTTACATGTACATTGCCATGCTTGCACCTGTTGCCCACTTGCTTGCAGTATGGTTGGCTATGGGGGGCACTCGAAGAAGAGGCGGCACATAGCGTGCAGGCGGGGGACCCCAGAAGAGGTCACTGATCAGGTTAGTGTAACATGTTTGTTCTAATTTAAAAACAGACATTTACAATCACTAAACCCCCCCCAATATACTTCCACCTCCCGAGGATGTGGTGGCGATATTCCTCACTGGCCACTGTCATCTCTCTGTGAGCTGAGTTTTCTGCCTTTTGATTGGCCAGTGGGGGGGGGGGTGGGTGGGAGTGACATCACATGCTTTGATGGATTGATGAATTTTCGGTGTACCTTTAACTTTTTCTTTCTCTTTCTTGCTATCACACGGGGTACCAGTAGTCCCCTATGTGACCTCACACACTTATAGATTCTCCTTTCTGAGACATCGGAGGTCTAGTAGACTCTTAGACCCCTTTCACACTTAAGCGTTTTTACAGTGTTTTAGCGTTAAAAATTGTGCTATTAAAACGCTCATAAAATGCTCTCCGTGCACCTCAATGGACCCTTTCACACTGAGTCCTGCAAGCAGCATCTTTGGAGCAGCTTTTGGGCGCTGAAAAAAACGCTCCAAAAAACGCCCCTCCATTGAAATGAATTGAAAGCGCTGTAAAAACGCCTTACCCTTTCACACTAAGGCACTGCAAAAACGCCATAAAACGTTAGGGTCTTACCAGCGTTTTTCGGGCGCTGGCAGTGTGAAAGGGCTCTGAAAGCACTCGGTCTTTCACATTGGGATTGCAGATGAGGCTTCGCTCGAAAAACGCTTGAAAAACGCTCCACGTGTGAAAGGGGCCTTAATGTCTCCACTGAAGCTAATGGAATACAGATCAAGTTATTTCTCCTCTTTTGGGTGCTTGCTAGCTAGAGGAGGTCAGCAAATTGACTTTCACTGGTCTCCCTCCAGATGGGGGGGGGCTCATTGTGCTTTATTGTGCTTGCTAGGTGAAGGCAAATGTACTTAAGGTTACATGGAAGCCAACAATCACCTTGTCGGACACAGGCTGGCCATAGATAATGCCATTATCACAATCGTGTGTTGATGGGGGTGGGGCATGCCTCCTGCTGCGCTATTCTATTCTGGGGGGGGGGGGCGTAGGGAGCATTTCCGGCCTACAAAATGCAATTATAATATTATTAATAATTATATAAATTTGTATTATACAAGATTTATATAGCGCCAACAGTTTGTGTGCAGTGTCTTACAAAATGAGGGAAGACGGTACAGTTACAATACAATTTAATACAGGAGGAATTAGAGGGCCCTGGCCGTTGGAGCTTACAATCTAAGAGAGGGTCAAATGATACAAAAGGCAATAACTGTGAGGGATGAGCTAATGGAGGAAGTTGAAATACAGTTGTTGGGTGGAGGCAGGATAGGCTTCTCCAAAGAGATGAGTTTTCAGGGATGGCCTAAAAGCCGACAATGTAGGAGATGGCTTTACAAATTTGGGTAGGGAGTTCCATAGGATGGGAGAAGTCCTGAAGGTGAGTATGGGAGAAAGTGACAAGGGAGCTAGAGAGCAGGAGGTCTTGGGAGGAACGAAGGAAACGCGTTAGTGATGTAGTTGGGGGCGGAGTTGTGGATGCCTTTGTAAGTAGTTGTTAGTAGTTCAAATGTAACCACTTGCTCACTTGGCACATGTACCCCCTTCCTGCCCAGGCGAAATTTCAGCTTTCGGGACTGTCGCGCTTTGAATAACAATTGCGCGGTCGTGCAACGTGGCTCCGAAAAAATGTTTACCTTTTTTTTCCCACAAATAGAGCTTTCTTTTGGTGGTATTTGATCACCTCTGCGGTTTTTATTTGCGCTATAAACAAAAATAGAGCAACAATTTTGAAAAAAAAACCCTATTTTGTTACTTTTTGCTATAATAAATATCCCATTTAAAAAAAAACATATTTTTGGTTAAAAATTGTAATAAGCGTATAGTAATTGGTTTGCGCAAATGTTTTAACGCCTACAAAATAGGGGATAGAATTATTACTTTTATTTTTTCTACTAGTAGTGGCGGCGATCTGTGATTTTTGTCACGACTGCGACATTACGGCGGACACTTTTGACACATTTTTGGGACCGTTCACATTTATACAGCGAACAGTGCTATAAATGTGACTGGCAGGGAAGGGGTTAACACTAGGGGGCGAGGAAGGTGTTAAATGTGTACCCTGGGAGTGATTCTTACTGTGGGGGGAGGGGGGTGACTGGGGGAGGTGACCGATGGTTGTCCCTATGGACAAGGGACACAGATCGGTCTCCTCTCTCCCTGACAGGATGTGGATCTCTGTGTTTACACACAGCGCTGGCTCTGTGACTGCCGATCGCGGGTTCTCGGTGGACATCGCGGCTGCCAGGCACGTGCATCGGCACCTGTGGATGAGCCTATGTTAGGGTAATCCAGTGAGGTGGCAGTTGCAGTGGTCCATGTGAGAGATGACCAGGGAGTAAATTAGAAGCTTAGGGATGTATGTAGAAAAATCTGACAGGCTGGTTGTACCCAAGTCAATCAATCGGCCTGCCCATACGTGGTTCAAACCTCGGCCGTTCCCTGCTGACTGGAACTGTCTACAGCCAGCTCTTCACACAATCCCAGCTGCTGTAGGGGAGACATGGGAGGTGTAATGGATCTCTGATGTCTCAGTAGGGAGAACCTGTCACTATCAGGAGCAGTTGGAATTGTGTGTAAGACCCCCCCCCCCCCCCCCACTGTCACCAACATGTGACATACATCGGTGACAGTAGAAAGGTTAAACATACATTATGTGGGTATTTTTCACTGTTGTCACCATCATGAAACCCACCATGAGAAATGCCATACAGCCATTGCTGGAGTGCATGTGGAGAGAAAGAAGCTGCAGGAGATCACAGCACAGAGATGCAACAAAGGGAATTAATTTAACCCCGTCCTGACCACCTCCTGATGGCTCTTTAACCACTTCAGCACCGGAAGAATTGGCTGCTCAATGACTGGGCCTTTTTTTTCTGATTTGGCGTCGCTTTTATGTATAATTGCGCGGTTGTGCAACACTGTAACCAAACAAAATTGGATGTCCTATTTTTCCCCACAAATAGAGCCTTCTTTTGGTGATATTTTATAATCTCTGCAATTATTATTATTTTTTGCTCTATTTAAAAAAAAAAAAAGCAAACATTTTGAACCGTTATCACAATCCGTGTTGATGGGGGGGGGGGGGGGGCTCTTATCTGCCAGCGGGGGGCGCAGGGAGCATTTCCGGCCTGCAGAATGCAATTATAAAATTAATAATAATTTTTATTATACAAGATTTATAATAATGCAACCAGTTTGTGTGAAGTGTTTTACAACATGAGAAGACTGTACAGTTACAATACTGGAGGAATCAGAGGGCCCTGCTCGTTGGAGCTTACAATTAGGGTTGTCCCGATACCACTTTTTTAAGACCGAGTGCAAGTACTTTTTTTTTCAAGTACTTGCCAATACCGAATACAGATACTTTTTTTTAATCTCATGTGACAGGCGCATGTGTCAGTATGTGTTTTTTTTTTTTTTTTTTTTTTAATCTTTAACAATTTGTTTTTAATTTTATTTGTTTTTTAAATCTTTTATTTATTTATAATGCTTTCTTTTTTTTAAGAGGGAGGGTGGACCGCGTCAGTGTGTTTTTTCTTTAATTTTTTTTATTTTCTACAATCATTTTTTTTTTAATCTTTTGTTTTTTTATTCTTTATTTTTTATTTATTTTTTCAGCCCTGTTGGGGGGGGTTTGGTGAGATATCAGGGGTCTTAATAGACCTCTGACATCATCCCTTTGAGACAAAGGAACTAGGGACACATGTTCCCCTGTCCCTTTCTCGGCAGCATCAGCTGAAAATGAATGGAGTGAAGACAGCGTCTTCTCCATTCATAAACTGAAACATTTGAAATCACCGGTTACAATGTTTCAATGTTTCAGTTATGTGAATGGACAGTCAGTGATCACTGACTCTGTCCATTCGGAGCAGTAAGGAGCCGGATTTACCGGCTCCTACCCCGCTCTCCATCCTGACAATTCCAGGGGGCGGAGGAGAGGCACGGGAGGAGAGAAACACAGGCGGGATGCACGGCGATACACGGCGGGATGCACGGCGATACACGGCGGGATGCACGGCGATACACGGCGGCTTTCAGCTGCTTTAAAATCAGCGGTGATCGGTGCTTGGAACTTCCCCATGCACTGATCACCGCCGACAGTACAAGTATTGGGTGAAGCATCGGGAGCATTTGCCAGAGTACAATTTCTCGGGCAAATGCTTGGTACCGATACTAGTATCGGGACAACCCTACTTACAATCTAAGAGAGAGGGTCAAATGATACAAAAGGCAATAACTGTGAGGGATGAGTTGATGGAGAAAGTTGAAATACAGTTTTTAGGTGGCGGCAGGATAGGCTTCTCTGAAGAGATGAGTTTTCAGGGATCACCTAAAAGCTGACAATGTAGGAGATAGCTGTACGTATTGGGGTAAGGAGGTCTATAGGATGGGAGAGGCATGGGAGAAGTCCTGGAGGCGAGCATTGGAGGAAGTGACACAGGAGCTAGAGAGCAGGAGGTCTTGGGAGGAATGAAGGGAACAGGTAGGTTGGTGATTTGAGACCAGGTTAGTGATGTAGGTAGGGGCAGAGTTGTGGACGGCTTTGTAAGTAGTTGTTAGTATTTCAGATTTAAAGCGGAGCTCCACCAAGTCCCGCCTCCTGGATGGGCATTGGACCAGCGTGCAGTCGATCATAGGAGCAGGGACTTGGTTTGACCACGGCCGGCGTTTCATATATAAGCTGTGTCTCAGTGGGTGGGCCCGCTCTGTGTGATTGGACGGCTGCACCTCCTCGCTTATGGCCGAAGAGGTGCAAATAAAAAAGGCTGCCCCGCTTCTGCCAGAAACGATCAGCCAGGAAACCGTCTGCACCTCCTCCACACTCTCCCTCAGCTAATTTCCACTCTCCAAATGCGATCAGGCGAAGTGGAAATTTTGAGGGCTGACCTAGGATATTTTTTATGGAGGAACATTTTTAAACCTACCCTGCTCTAAAGGACAAAATCATTTCATGTGGGTCACAGGAGTGCACTTGCTTTTCCACTCCTGTGACCCAAAATCAGCTGACATCAGGCTGGAGTCCGCTGTCTGCTCACATCAGTCATTCCAGACTCTGGTGGGATCCCAACAATAATGTCTCTGGCTTATTTGATCATGAGCCGCATCAGCATTATGGCTGCCCTTAAAGGTCCAGTTGTATCTGCAAGACTAAATGTTTATAGCACCCCACCCCTTACATCACAGTGTACCCCACTTACCATGTTCTGATGCTGGGAAGAATCTGGGGGGGGGGGGACTTAGGCAGACAGTCCAACAGAAGAGCTGGAGTCTGCTCAACCTAAGGAGGTGGAGAGAAGAGGGGGCTGCACAGAGAGGTGCAGGATCTGTAGGAGGAGTTCCGTCCTCTGGGGGGTGAGAGGGCCACATGAAATGGCCTAGTGCGCCCGTTGTTTGACACATGTGCCCTGATGCATAGAACACTTCTATGCATAGAAACCTTCAGCCTTTAGAACCACTTCAGTGATCTAATCATAAAAACAGAGCTGTATCAATATCACTAGATCTCTGCCTGGAGTTCAGCGCATTAGCGGTGGTTTATAACTGATCTGTTGAATCGGCGGTATGTTTCTGTCGTGGTTTGTGGCGATAATTGCGGTGGATTGTTGAGGTCCTGCACAGATATTGATCTGACGGTCTGGAACGGTTGACTGTAGCTACTTGTGATGCGAATCGTGACAATGGGACGGCCTGTGACAGTCACCAACCTTTCCCAATTTCTATTCTCCATGGTGAGATGAGACTCCTCCCTGCTCTTAGGGTAGGGACAATGGGATGTTAATACAGTATCTAACAAAAGTAAGTACACCCCTCACATTTATGTAAATATTTTCTTCTATCTTTTCATGTGACTACACTGAAGAAATGACACTTTGCTACAATGTTGTGTAGTGAGTGTACAGCTTGTATAACAGTGTCAATTTGCTGCACCCTCAAAATAACTCGACACAGACATTACACCCCGAAGTGAAAATATCCAAATTGGGTCCAAAGTGTCAATATTTTGTGTGACCTCCATTATTTTCCAGCACTGCCTTAACCCTCTTGGGCATGGAGTTCACCAGAGCTTCACAGGTTGTCACTGGAGTCTCTTCCCCTCCTCCATGATGACATCACAGAGCTGGTGGATGTTGGAGACCTTGCGCTCCTCCACCTTCCGTTTGAGGATGCCCCACAGATGCTCAGTAGGTTTTAGGTCTGGAGACATGCTTGGCCAGTCAATCACCTTTACCCTCAGCTTCTTTAGCAAGGCAGTGGTCATCTTGTAGGTATGTTTGGGGTCGTTATCATGTTGGAATGCTGTCCAGTCTCTGAAGGGGGGGGGGGGGGTCATGCTCTGCTTCAGTATGTCACAGTACATGTTGGCATTCATGGTTCCCTCAATGATCTGTAGCTCCCCAGTGCTGGCAGCACTCATGCAACCCCCAGACCATGACACTCCCACCACCATGCCTGACTATAGACAACACACTTGTCTTTGTACTCACCCGGTTGCCGCCACACATGCCTGACACCATCTAAAACCAAATAAGTTTATCTTGGTCTCATCAGACCACAGGACATGTTCCAGTAATCCATGTCTTTAGTCTTCTGAAACCTGTCCTGTTAAACCGCTGTATGGCCTTGGCCACCGTGCTGCAGCTCAGTTTCAGGGTCTTGACAATCGTCTATTAACTAGGCCAGTGATGGCGCACCTTGGCGCCCCATATGTTTTGGAACTACATTTCCCATGATGCTCCACTACACTGCAGAGTGCAAGGGCGTTATGGGAAATGTAGTTCCAAAACATCTGGGGTGCCAATGTTTGCCATCACTGACCTAGGCCATCTTTATGTAGAGCAACTTTTTTTGTTTTTCAGA
This sequence comes from Rana kukunoris, assembly GCA_029574335.1. Lineage (NCBI taxonomy): Eukaryota > Metazoa > Chordata > Amphibia > Anura > Ranidae > Rana > Rana kukunoris. The sequence continues at coordinate 139,224,552 of CM056058.1, forward strand.
TCCTCAGTTCTTTACCATGAGGTGCCATGTTGAACTTCCAGTGACCATTGTGACAGAGGATGAGATCGATAACCTCAAATTTAACACACCTGCTCCCCATTCACAGCTGTGACTTTGTAACACTAACAAGTCACATGACACCGGGGAGGGAAAATGGCAAATTGGGCCCAATTTGGACATTTTCACTTAGAGGTGTACTCAATTTTGTTACAACGGTTTAGATTTAATGGCTGTATGTTGAGTTATTTTGAGGGGACAGGAAATGTACACTGTTATACAAGCTGTACACTCGCTACTTTACATCGTAGAAAAGTGTAATTTCTTCAGTGTTGTCACATGAAGATAGAAGAAAATAATTACAAAAATGTGAGGGGTGTACTTACTTTGTGAGATACTGTATATGTCCAACTATCTTCGGGTGTTTTTGGAGTGTAAGAAGAAACCAGATGGGTAATCTCAAAAGGGGAGGAGAATATGAAGCGCATGCAGAGAGTATCCTGATCAGGATACGAGTTGGGGACCCCAGATCTGTAAGGTAGAAGTGCTAACCACTAAGCCACCGCTGACTCCAAATTGATGTAGTTCTGTTTTTACTAGAGAGTAGGGAAAGCTTGCGTTGTTGGTGGGCATTTAAGCCCTCCAGGCCCAGCCTCATTGATTTTATTACTCATGGTGATTAAACAATTAATGTGGGTAATGACCGTTAAGTGACGCTGTTTAATTCATTGGAGATAATGAAGTGGATGCCGACAGCTGGCAGTGGGTTGGGTTTTCCTTTATGGTAATTGGTTAATCCCGGTATTTCGCACTCAAATACTAAACCATTCTTCCTGCCGTCCCACTTGTACACAGTAATTATTGCGAACGTGGTTTCTACTTAGTCATTTGTAATGAAAACTCTCTTGCTGCGTTTTGATGACATCCTTGTGGTGATGTTTCAGTTTGGTTTTATGTAATTGCAGCATTTCCACTGACATTAGTGGTCACAGGGGCCTACTTAGGATCTTTTTTTTTTTTTGTTTGTATAAAAAAGTGTTTTTCACCACTTAAGACCCGGACCATTGTGCAGGTTAAGGACCTTGCCCCTTCTTGCGATTCGGCACTGCGTCGCTTTAACTGACAATTGCGCGGTTGTGCGACGTGGCTTCCAAACAAAATTGGCGTCCTTTTTTCCCCACAAATAGAGATTTCTTTTGGTGGCATTTGATCACCTCTGCGATTTTTATTTTTTGCGCTATAAACAAAAATAGAGCAACAATTTTGAAAAAAATGCAATTTAACCACTTAAGACCCGGACCAATACGCTGGTAAATGACCCAAGGTGTTTTTGCGATTCGGCACTGTGTCGCTTTAACAGACAATTGCGCGGTTGTGCAACGTGGCTCCCAAACAAAATTTGCGTCCTTTTCTTCCCACAAATAGAGCTTTCCTTTGGTAGTGTTTGATCACCTCTGCGATTTTTATTTTTTGCGCTATATACAAAAATGGAGCGACATTTTTGAAAAAACCCCACTATTTTTTACTTTTTGTTAAAAAAAAAAAAAAAAAAAAAAACAAACAAAATTTTAGTCAAACATTTAGGCCAAAATTTATTTAGCCACATGTCTTTAGTAAAAAAAAAAAATCGCAATAAAAAAAAATAGCTACCCAGCGGGAACAGCGACACTAATACAGCGATCAGAAAAATTATCGCTTAGTAACGCTGGCAATGGGGAGTGAAAGGGTTAACTAGGGCGGTGATCAGGGGGTTAAAACTTTATTAGGGGGGGTGGGGGGGCTATCCTGAACCTAACACTAACTGACTTTTACACTGCCTGTCACACTGACACTAAATGCAGTGATTAGATCACTGCATTCAGTGACACTGTGACAGGGGGGGTGGGGGTACAGATCGTAAGGGGTTAAGTGTGCCTATGTGTGTGTATGTCGGTGTGTAGTGTTAGTGCACACTTACTGTGAGGTGTTTCTCTTGTCGCAGCAGTTGGAAATACCGCTGCGATGAGAGATTACATCACTTCCCCCTTCCTGTGTAAACACAGGAGGAGGAAGTGACGGCGGGGGAGCGCAGCGTTTGGCTGGGAGCGATCGCGGGGGGGCGGGCAAAGACGGACATCCGCCCGCTCGTCCCGGATCGCTCCCGGAGACACGGGGACCGCCGCACGCCGCGGAGGGGGTCCCGATCGGACCCCCGACCCGCTACTGGGCGAGGACGTATATATACGCCCTTGTGCCCAGCCGTGCCCTTCTGTGGACGTAAATGTGTGTGCGGCGGTCCTTAAGTGGATATAGAGCAATATTTTTAACTTTTTGCTATAATGAATATCGGCAAAAATATATATAAAAAATTTAGGCCGATACGTATTCTTCTACATATTTTTGATAAAAAAAATTGCAATTAGTGTTTATCGATTGGTTTGCGCAAAATTTATAGGGTTTACAAAATATGTGGCAAGTTTTTTTTTATTGCATTTTTTTTTTTTTGTGTGTGACTGCGACATTATGGTGGACACATTGGACACTTTTGACACATTTTTGGGACCATTGGCCGTTTCACAGCAAAAAGTGCTATAAAAATGCATTCATTACTTTGAAAATGACAATTGCAGTTTAGGAGTTAACCCCTACAGCGGTGGTTAAGTGTGACCTCATATGTGTTTCTAACTGTAGGGGGGCGGGGCTAGACTTGTGACGTCATTGATAGCCTTTCCCTATATCAGGGAACAGATGATTACTGACATTGCCACTGTGAAAAACGGGGAAGGTGTGTTTACATTCGCCTCTCCCCGTTCTTCAGCTCCTGTGACCGATCGCAGGACACCAGTGATCGGGACCGTGGGCACGGAGCTTCGGAACGGGTCGTGGGCGCGTGCCACCCATGGCTGGGCACTTAAAGGGGACGTACCCTTTGCGTGATTGTGCCCAGCTGTGCCATTCTGCTGACGTATATTGGCGTTAGGCGGTCCTTAAGTGGTTAAAGTGGTTCTAAATCCTGACCCTGGGTTCAGACTAGTGCAATGTGGTTTCCAGCGCCGGTTCCCGCATCGCTTCACTCCAGCAGGCAGTTCACACTGCCTTGTGCGAACCGCTGTGGCTGTGCCAATCGCATCCGATTCCCCATAGGGGAGAGCGGAGGAGAGACAGGGCGGTCCCTGCACAGCGTGCGGGGACCACCCTGTCCGCCGACAGCTCAGCGAGGATCCCCGCTGAGCCGACGGACACACACGGGGGGGATTGAAAAACGGTCTGCTCCGTGTGAAAGGACCCTTTCACATGTGCGGACCGTTCGTCCATTTTTTACAAGTCCGTTTACGGACATGTAATGCATCCCTATGGGATCGCGTCCGATTCCCCATAGGGGAGAGTGGAGAAAAGACAGGGCGGTCTCTGCACAGTGTGCGGGGACCGCCCTGTCCGCCGACAGCTCAGCGGGGATTGCGGATGATCCCCGCTGAGCCGACGGACACACACGGAGTGGACACAAACGGTCCGCTCCGTGTGAAAGGACCCTAAGTTGCTACAGTTTGGTACCATTGCCGGCAGTGGGGTGCGATTTTTGAACTATCAAATTTCATGACAAAATCGTACCAGTGTGAACCTAAGGCTCAGTGTGCTGGTTAGCCACAGACCCCTAATACTAACGTGCGCATGATCATCATCCAGTGATGTGCGTGAGTGCATCGGCTCCATCTTCTCATTGGATGGAGAAGCTGCAGCGGGAGACATTGGTTGCTGTCAATCACAGCCAATGATGAAGGGGTGAGTCTAAGCGGCTTGCTATGGGGGCACTTGGTGGGGGGTAAAGGAGCTGACTGCGCCAGCAGTGGACCCAATAAGAGAGGATTGGGGCTACCCTGTGTGGTTTTGCACAATTAATTATAACAGGTTTGGAACTTTTAAAAGACGTGCAAAGCCTTTTACAATCCCTTTTTAAGCATTCGATTTTGGGCCTGCATGGGACTCATGGGTGTTCTGTCCATTCATTCACATGCAGACATTCAGACACAGCCGCTGGTCCCAGTTTGACAGGCATGTGGGTGACCTGTCACAATGTCAGCCTTAGAGGCTCATAAGTTCATTTATAAACAGGTTTGCTTTAAGATCTTTCAAAGCTGTAGAGTGCCAGAACTCCACCACAATAAAAGCAGCTTCATTTGGCACCCAGCGCATAGCCGCAGGCTAGATTGGCTGCTCGTTGTTTTGGAAATGGCTTTTTGGCGCCTTTTGATATGTTTGAATACATTTCAAGGGAGCTGTAATGGGACTGCTGTCTGTGTTTTGTAGTTTACAGTATATAAACGCAACAATTGCCTTCTATTTGGTACCTTTTTAGTTTGATAAAGTAGACAGTTTGTATGGCTGTCTGTGCCCCCATTAGGCCCCTTTCATATTTATACGACTTGTCTCACGATTTTGTACTGCAAAATCATATGACAAGTCATTCTCCATGATTTTCAATGACTACCATTCATACTGGCACGACTTTAAGTAGTGCCGACTTCAAAGCACTACTTTGGTGTAATCCGAAGAGGTTTCAACCACTATCTGATACACTGCAAGAAAATCCGTCACTATTTGAATGCATGATGATGTTGGACATTTAAACCAACAGCTAAAGCGCTGTTTATCATTTTGGACTATTGTTCTATATGTGATCCTGATTTATTTGTGCATCTTCGGTTTTTTGACTGTTAGATTTTAAATAGCGCGGAAATTATAGTTTTGATTACATATTTTCTTTCTAAAATTCTGTCACTTGTCAACTTGTTTATAAGTGATTCGAAATATTTTGCGGCGCTGAGATGTGTCAAGGCCTGGTGTGTCCTTGCACTACTTTGGTCCGATTTTGATGCCACTTACACAGGCATTCATTGAAATTGCGGCAAAATCGCGGCCGCGAATCGCGGTAAAATTGTGCGACTTAGAAGTCATACAAGTGTGAAAGGGACCTTAGGGAGATTCCCCCCTCAGCTTGTCCTGTTTACCATTATCATCGACAGTAAAAGAAAACCCCACATTTTGGGTTGTCCCCAAAAATATAAGAGGGTAAATCTTCCAATGGGGACACTAGTTCTGATGTCTTGGGGGCCCTAAAAGATTTCCTTTAATTTGCATGGATTTGCTCTCCCTTTTTTGTCATGGGACAGGAAGTGAAGGGGAAACTCTGTATTGGGACAAAGAGGGCAAACATAAAAACCTTACGAGGGTTATAACCTTGATCCAAAATGAAAATGTTTTACCTATAGTTCTACTTTAAATATGCGATTTGAAAGTATTTTGTAATATCTGTTAACCACTTAAGGACCGCCGCATGTACATTTACGTCGGCAGAATGGCACCGACAGGCACATCAACGTATATATATGTTGGTGCCTTGGGGAGGATCGGTGGTCCGATCGGACCCCCCCGTACATGCGGCGGTCCGCGCGGCTGCAGGAGCGATCCGACGAGGGCGCGGCTATTCGTTTTTGTCCGCCCCCTCCGGATCGCTCTCAGCCAATGCGCGCGCGCGCCTGCCCGCCCTGTCACTTCCTCCTCCTGTGTAAACACAGGAAGGAGGAAGGAGGAAGCGATGTGATCTCTCCATTTTCCTGATCGCTGTATTAGTGTCGCTGTTCCCGCTAGGTAGCTAATTTTTTTTTTTTTTTTTTATTGCGATTTTTTTTTTTTTTTTTTTTTTTTTTTTTTACTAAAGACATGTGGCTAAATACATTTTGGCCTAAATGTTTGACTAAAATTTAGTTTATTTATTTTTCTTATAACATAAAGTAAAAAATATTGATTTTTTTTTTTCAAAAATGTCGCTCTATTTTTGTATATAGCGCAAAAAATAAAAATCGCAGAGGCGATCAAATACCACCAAAAGAAAGCTCTTTGTGGGAAGAAAAGGATGCAAATTTTGTTTGGGAGCCACGTCGTACGACCGCGCAATTGTCGGTTAAAGCGACGCAGTGCCGAATCGCAAAAACCCCTTTGGTCATTTGGCAGCATATTGGTCTGGGTCTTAAGTGGTTAAATAAAAAAAATGGCGACGCTGTGCGCTCTCTGGCTGGGCTGGCGACGTTGTGCGCTTCTTGTGCAGCCCCCCTTAACTCGCCTAAGCCTGATCTCAATCCAGCGATGTGCACAAAACCCCGAGGCTCTCCCCGATCTCTCCCTCCTGATTGGCTGAGATGCCGAAGCCATTGGCTCCTGCTGTTGTCAATCACAACCAGTGAGGCGGTGGCAGGGCTGAGCCATGCTCTGGGTATTCAGACAGCTGCAGGGTGTTGAGACTCAAACAGTGACTTTATTTGGTGGTCCTCTTGCTGTTTTCACTAAAGCCCTGTACATATGGGCTAAATGTCGGGAGACATCTGCTGGTTAAAATAAAAATGTCCGACATTTGGCCCGTGTGTATGTCGGTCTGTCCGACAGAAGTTGTCCGCTTGGCTGGCTTCAGTTGGACAAGCATGCTGGAAAACCAACACCTGACTGACTCCCGATCTTTTATTTGGTATCTGCTCACTTGAGTTAATTTAAAGCGGAGGTCTGCCTAAAAAAATGTTTTTTTATTAAAAGCCAGCATCTCCAAATACTGCAGCTGCTGACTTTTAATAAATGGACACTTACCTGCCAAGGGTGCCCGCGATGTAGGCAGATGAAGCTGATCAATTTCTTGGCTCTTGGCGAGGGAATCAGAAAGTAAAGCCTTTCCCTTCACTTCCTGGTTCCCTAATGTGAATGCGCGAGTCCTCACTGGTCCCTGCTGTCTTCTGGGACTTGTGTGTCTCCCAGAAGTCGCACTAGTGGAGCCTAAAGCTCACGTAAAAGATTGTTTTCACCGAAACGTTTTGTATTTTGCCTGGATCGGTGTGTGATCTGAGGTCCCAGTCTTCTGTAGATGTGTCATTTTTCTGTAATGCTCAACCAGGATTCCAGCTTATTAAACAGTAATACGTTTTTTTTGCCAGGTGGTGTTAAAGTTTTAAAAGATTTAGTAGTGAGATCGATCCTACTCATCTCAGATCTTCAAAGATGAATCATAGCAAGAAGTGTGAATCGCATGTGTCACGTTTACAGTAAATGTCAGTAGAAACCCTTTTCTAAAATGAGGACACTTGACTTTTTTCATTTTTTTTTTTCCTCCATCTGAGTTTACACTTCTCTTCTCTTTTGAGGCCTTATACCCCTCAAACGTGTTACCACAACACATGTATTTTGCAGCATGCTGCAATTTATTTTGAATGGCACATCAATGCACAGTGATCACAATGGATCTGTGTTTATAATGCAGAACAAACACATGTGAAATACTAAACCCAGGACCCTGCATTCACCATATCTGGTCGTACACAGAACATGGAAATGTAATTATTTTGGTAAATATAAACTGCTAAATCTTTTCTCATCAGCAGTATATGGCAGTCTTGTGACTTCTATCGGTGTCTGGTTAAAGCTTGTAGAAGGAGTTTTCATTCTCCCACGATTGTCCTATGAGGTTGCATGACCCCTGACTTTCTGTCTGGGCAGCGCTGATTGGCCCAGTGCTGATCACATGCACCCTCCCAAGAAAAAATAAATAAATACTCTGCACATGCTCAGTTTAGCGAGTATTGCTAGAGTGCACCCCCAAGGCTCTGTACTATCAGGAGATGAATTGGGGACTTTTCCTATGATTAATCACGCAGCTCTACTTGTAGGATACAAAGCTCCCTGTGAATGGCTATGCAGTGCTCAGCCCAACTGATTTTGTTCTGAGTGGTTCTGGAAGTTCTCATCCTGTTGCCAAAACACAGCGCTGTATACTGTATCTACACAGTGCGTATAGCAGGGAAATCTAATACAGGGTTTGACAAATGTGCTTGGAACCTAGGAACCAGAAACGCACCCTGTCCCGCCGAGCTCCCGCGCAGAAGCGAGTGCATACGTGAGTAGCGCCCGCTTATGAAAGTGGTGTTCAAATATCCTGTGACCGCGTCCCTCTAGTGACGAAACATTGGGAGGAACGACGTTCTGACGTCACCGCGTTGTGCGCCAGACCCGGAATATATGGGCTGCTGAATCGAAGAGCCGACCAGCTCGATTGTATTTTATATGCCTCATCTCACTTCTTTTTATGTTGCTTATTACATTTTCAAAGGTTTTACGCTATGCTAGTCCCTTCCTTTTTTTTATGTGGTGCATCCTGGATTGCTACGTTGTTTGAGACATCTTCTATGCAATATTGACCAACACAGGGATTTTTGCTACCAATAGAGACCCAGACTGGGATATCAACCATATGGGCATATTGATCTCCTATAATTGGAGATCACGTCTATCTGGTAAGTGGCAGTGTTATTGTTTGGAGGCACTATATCCGGTCAGCACCTTTTTCCTGGACCATTGGATTAGTTGAACACTGGAGATCTTTAAGTTTATATGGACACTCCTTTGCATACATTTTTATTATATTCAATTTTTTTTACCTTTGACGCTTTAATGGTATTCCTAAGGTTTTTTTTTTTTTTTTGGTGTGTTCACACAGACTATTCACTTGATGATAATTCTCAGGTTTCTACCTAATTTAGGAATTAACCCCGTCTTGTTATCCTATTGAGGTTTTCACAGACCTATTTACAGATATCATATTTTTTTTTCACTCAGTCTGTGTTTCATATTTTTAATTGATATTTATCTAGCACTTCATTATCGCTAGTCTCACATTTTAGCTTACAACGGTGCAGCTCTTCCTTTGACCAACACTGATCATTGTATTCTGAAAGCAGAGAAGGTCCCTGTTTTTTCAGAATACAATACCACAGTGGGAGGATTCCCCCATCCACATTGAATGTGTGGATGCGGGAATGTAATGTAAAAAAAAATAAAAAATTGTATACTGTCTCTACACAGCACGTATAACAGGGTTTGACAAATTTTGCTTGGAATCTAGGAGCCAGAAACGCGCCTGTCCCGCCGAGCTCGCGCACAGAAGCGAATGTATACGTAAGTAGCGCCCGCATATAAAAGTGGTGTTCAAATGGTTATCCCATGACCGCGTCCCTCTAGTGACAAAACGTTGGGAGGAACGACGTTCTGACGTCACTGCGTTGTGCGCCAGACCCGGAAGATACGGGCTGCTGAATTGAAGAATGAATAAAAAAACATTATTTATGGGATGCATTGTATCATTTGGGCCAGTGTGTGGCTGTTCTCTCTTCTGGTTGTTTCATAGATGGAGAAGGTCAGAGTCGGGGAATCTCCTGGGATTTGGATGGAGCTTCCCTTTCTGTGATGGCGTAGGGTTGGAAACCGGCCCAGATACTGCATAACCTGAAGATCAATACAAACAAATTTTATCTGGGTGTCGCTCTAGGAGATTAGCTAATTATCTAATTTATAAACGGTAGTAAAGGAAGGTGTGGTTCAAGTTAAATGACTTTATAACTCCCGTCTGTAGGCCGCCCTAAAAGACTGGGGTTGGTTTTCCCAGATATAAAGTTCAGACCATTCATACAAACATTGATTACATGAATAGTAAAGAGAGAGGAGTATTAGAAATACAATTTCCGTCTTGCTATTGGGAGTTCCCTGTCTTTTTAGTAGCAGTTTTCCCTCCTCCTTCCTCTCTGACCTCCTCCAGTGATCTCCTTCTCACCCCTTCCTCTTTATTACCCTAACCTGTTCTATTAAAAATAGTCAGACGGGTTATGACCAGAAACAGTGTGTTCCCTGATGCATTTCTCCTGCCTCCCCCAACTCCGACACCTGGGGTAGGCAATCTTTGAGAGGTGGAGATCTACCTGAACAACATCAAAGATCAGTGGAGTTTGACGCCCCCCCCCCCCTCTTAAGGGTACTAACGAAATAAAAAAAAATATATGCTTGCCGACCAGCCGCCGTATAACTGCGGCAGGTCGGCTCTGCTGGGCGAGGTCACGTAGATCTCAGTCATCTCGCCGAGCAGCCAATAGGGAAGCGCACGCCCCCACTCACCTCTGACTCCCGCGCGTGTGACCGGCGGGCGCGATCGCCGCCGGGCACCTGCAATCGCTAGTTACAGAGCGAGGATCGGGAGCTGTGTGTGTGAACACACAGCTCCCGCTCCTGTCAGGGGAGAAATGCCTGACCGTCTGTTCATAAAATGTATGAACCCCCCCCTTCAGTTAGAACACACCCAGGGAACATACTTAACCCCTTCCTCGCCCCCTAGTGTTAACCCCTTTACTGCCAGTGGCATTTTTATAGTGATCAATGCATTTTTATAGCATTGATCTCTATAAAAATGACAATGGTCCCAAAAATGTGTCCGACGTGTCCGCCATAATGTTGCAGTAACGATCAAAATTGCTGATTGCCGCCACTGCTAGTAAAAAAAAATATATTTTTGTGCAAACCAATCGATAAACGCTTATTGCGTTATATTTAGTACAAAAAAAATGTAGAATACGTATCGGCCTAAACTGAGGGAAAAAAGCAGTATTACAGCAAAAAGTAAACATTCATTTATTTTTTATTTTTTTTCAAAATTGTCGCTTTATTTTTGTTTATAGCGTAAAAAATAAAAACCACAGAGGTGATCAAATACAACCAAGAGAAAGCTCTATTTGTGGGGAAAAAAGGACATCAATTTTGCTTGGAAGCCACTTTGCAGGACCGCGCAATTGTCAGTTAAAGCGACGCAGTGCCGAATCGCAAAAAGGGGCCAGGTCATTCGTCCGGGGCTGAAGTGGTTAAAAGTGCACGGCGTCAGCAGGGCAGTGCACAGCGTCTGCACTTTTTTTTTTTGTTTTTGCCGGACCTCCGCTTTAAATCAAGCATTTTTACTAGTGATTTAAATTGAATCCACCCTGGTCCTAGTCTTGGTCTGTAGGGTTCACTATTGAGTTGGCCCATCCTTTGCCAGTATAACAGCTTCAACTCTTCTGGGAAGGCTGTCTACAAGGTTTAGGAGTGTCTATGGGAATGTTTGACCATTCGTTTAGAAGCGCATTTGTGAGGTCAGGCACTGATGTTGGACGAGAAGGCCTGGCTCACAGTCTCCGCTTTAATTTATCCAAAAGGTGTTTTATCGGGTTGAGGTCAGGACTCTGTGTAGGCCGGTCAAGTTCCTCCACCCCAAACTTGCTCATCCATGTCTTTATGGACTTTGCTTTCTGCACTGGTCCAAATGATTGGGATCATGGTGTGGGTTTTTTTTTCAGGGGTTGGCCCCTTGGTTCCAGTGAAGAGAATTCTTAAGGCGTCAGAATACCAAGACATTTTGGACAATTTCATGCTCCCAATTTTATGGGAACAGTTTGGGGTTTGCCCCCTTCCGGTTCCAACATGACTGCACACCAGTGCACAAAGCAAGGACCATATAACCCATTGATTAGGAAGCTCCTGTATTGTTAGGCCAGCCTTGCTGTATTTGACCAGTTGACTTGCGCTGTCTACTTGCTGTCCCATGTGTTTAGTAGGATGTGTGTTTTGTGGGTGAAAGGTCTCCTTTCTAGTCTGTATACGTAACAGTCACACATTTTGGTGGAGATTCCTCCAAACGTGATGTGAGCTTTGTTTGCATTTGTCATTCAGCATTGTAAAGTGGTGTGTGGCCTTCTGTTGACACAGTGAAGTCATGTGACCTCGTAGGCCATGTTTGTTCGTTTTGCCATGAAGACTGTTACACACTGGTACCACTGTGTTGGTCATACATGTGTAAGCCAATATCCATGTACCACAAGGGTGCCAAAATCTAGAGCAATTTACTGTAATGCTGCTATATATATAAAAAGTATATATATATAAAATTTTGATCTTGCATAGTGAACTTTATAAACCCCAAAAATAAGAGGAAAGATTACTTGTATATTTAGTCATTTTTAATCGCATCTCGCATGAAATCGCATCTCAAATCGAACTAAATCGTACCCAGTGTGAACCTGGGCTTACCTGGGCTTACACACACCACTTTTTTTTTTTTTTCCTCCTAGTGAGAGAGAGGGAGATATTCTCCATTCACATAGAGATAATCACAGGGGCAGGCTTCAGTTTCTGATCATTGTGGTAGCCAATCAGAAGTTCCCACAGCGATCAGGCATTCCAGGTCGTTGGTATAGGGCCTGGGGTGTTCAGTAAAATATTTTACATAAAAAACGTTGACCTTTTGTAAGCACCCCTGTCGAGGGGTAAATGGTTTCTCTTATTCCAGTAACTACAAGAGAGCTTGTGCTGTCTAAAAACAGACTTGCTGGCCAGATTACCAGATGATGGAAGAAAGCAGGTCTAACACAGAAAATTAATGCACCCATCACATCTCGGAATTGGCGAGCTGCGATATTGGGCTTCTGTTTCCACGTATGCAACTTGTCCTGCGACTTGGGACTGCAAAGTTGCATGACAAGTTATACCCCACGATTTCCAATGAGTACCGTTCATATCTGCAACTTTAAAGTAGTCCGTTCACTACTTTGGTCTGACATTGATGCGACTCGAGGTACAGAGACCTCCGGAGTACACAGCCATTGCTTCAAGAAGCATCAAAATTGCAGCAAATTCGTGTGACTTTTGGGTCGCGGTAGGGGAAACCTAGGCTAGTGTTTGCTTTTGGGGTTAATACTGCTTTTAAATCCTGTTTTATTTTATCTGTTGCTGAAATGAGGCTTGTGGTGGGAGTGTCTGCAGGTATCTGTGGTGGAGGATACATATTTATTGTATAACTCCATGTCTCTGGTGTTGGAGAATGCAGTGCAAGGAGCCATTCATTACCATCGTGGGGGGGGGGGGATCCTATACCTGGAAGATCGGCTGATCTCAGTGCTCTGGTATCTGATTTCTGTTGTAAATGTCTCCTATTTAGTTGAAGAGGAAATTCACACATCAGATAAGAGATGAAGTCATACTTTATGTATGTTTCCTTTCATTCATATTTTCTTAGAGATGCATTTTATTATGCTAAGCACATTTTCTAAGGGCTCATGCACAGTGCAGCTCAAAGAAGCGGCTCCTACAGGCTTTTGGGTTTTCATTCTTCTCTGCCTGGAGACTCCCCTCCGTGTTATCCAATGTGTCCTGCACTCTATGGATTTTTCAGGGGTTTACAGGAATATGCTCTTAACCACTTGCCTACTGGGCACCTACACCCCCTTCCTGCCCAGACAAAATTTTAGCTTCCGGCACTGCATCGCTTTAACTGACAATTGCGTGGTCATGCGACGTGGCTCCCAAACAAAATTGATGTCTTTTTTTTCCCCTATAAATAGAGCTTTCTTTTGGTGGTATTTGATCGCCTGTGTGGTTTTTATTTTTTAGGCTGTAAACAAAAAGAGCGTAAATTTTGAAAAAAACGCAGTATTTTTTACTTTTTTGCTATAATAAATATCCCATTTAAAAATAATTTTTTTATCTCCGTTTAGGCCAATACGTATTCTTCTACATATTTTTGGTAAAAAATAAATAAATAACCGTATAGTGACTAGTTTGCGCAAAAGTTATATTGCCTACAAAATAAAGAACATAATTATGATTTATTTTTTACTAGGAATGGCGGCAATCTGCGTTTTTTTTTTTTTCAGGACTGCGACATTATAGCAGACACATCGGACACTTTTGACACATTTTTGGGACCATTCACATTTATACAGTGAACAGTGCTATAAATATGCATTGATTACTGTATAAATGTGATGGGAAGGGGTTAACCACTAGGGGCCGGGGAAGGGGTTAAATGTGTAGCCTAGTGAGTGTTCTAACTGTGGGGGGGAGGGGGGTGACTGGGGGAGGTGACCGATATGTGTCACTATGTACAAGGGACACAGCATCGGTCTCCTCTCCCTGACAGGAAGTGGAGCTCTGTGTTTACACACAGAGTTCCACATCCCTGCTCAGTTACTGGGCAATTGCGCGCATTGTGTTCCCAGTAACGCGACGGGTGTGCGTGCGCGACCCCCTAGTGGCTTTAAATGACAGGACGTCATATGACGTCCTGTCAAAATAACTGAGCTACTTTGCCGCCGGCTGGTAGCAGAGCGGTTAAAGTCAAGGTCCGTTTTTTTTTTTTAAGTCGGCAACTGCCGACATATAAAATATGTACACTTACCTGTCCAGGGTGCCCGCGATGTCTGCACCTGAAGCCGACTTGTCCCTTGGCTCTCGGGTGCTGCCGTTGCCATCTTCGGCAAGGGAATCGGGAAATGAAATCTTGTGGCTTCACTTCCTGGTTTCCTACTGCGCATGCGCGAGTTGCACTGCGTGATATGAAGGTCCCAGAAGACAGCAGGGGCCATGTGTATCTCCCAGAAGACAGCGGGGGTGGCTGGGTGGAGGAGGGGCCAGAAATAGCATAGATGATCGCAGATACTGCGGCCATCTATGCCCGGAAATGGTAGCAAATACCTGTTTTAATAAAAATACACGCCAAGGCTTTTAAAATTTTGTGAGGTGCGTCTTTAGCACTTTAGAAGCGGTTCAGTATGTGCCGCCATTGGAGACAAGTCCTAATATAAAGACTTTTACTGAGCTCCATCAAGGACAGAATTAATTGTGACTACATACGCTTCAATTATTTGATTTACTCTATTATTTTATTTAATCCAATCTATCTGTGATTTGATCTATATTGTATGCTCGGGAGCATTGAGCTTAATTTTTCTCAGCATGTCGTTGTGTTTTACGTCACCGAGTTCTGACACGATCGTTTTTTTTTTAGCTGATGGTGTGTAGGCACGACTGATGAAAGTCGACTTCATCGGATATCTAATAAAAAAATCCATCGGAGCGTTTTCATTGGATGAACCGATCGTATGTACAGGGCATTAGGCGCCTTTCACACTTGTATGACTTGGGACTGCAAAGCCACATGACAAATCGTTCCCCATGATTTCCAATGACAACCATTCGTATTGGTACAACTTCAATTCATCCTGATTACAAAGTAGTCCCTGCGCTACTTTGGTCCGTCTTTTGATGCGAATTGCGGTCCATAGACCTAAAATCGCGGTCGCAAAATCCACGACTTTGAAGCCGCGGTAGTGTGAAAGGGGCCTGATGCCGTGTACACACGGTCGTAATTTTTGACTAGTAATGTTCTATGTGAGCTTTTGGTCGGAAATTCCGAACGTGTACGCTCCATCGGACATTTTCTGTCGGGATTTCCGACGGCAAAAATTTTGAGAGCTGGTTCTCAAATTTTCTGACGCCAAAAGTTCTTGTTTCGATCGTCTGTATGCAATTCCATTGCACAATAATCCGATGCATGCTCGGAATCATTGAAGTCAGTTTTTCTTGGCTTGTGGTAGTGTTGTACAACACCGTGTTCTTGACGTTAGGAATTTCAGAAGACATTTGTGTGACCGTGTGTATGCAACACAAGTTTAAGCCAACATTCCGTGGAAAAAAATCCACTGTTTTGTCCGAAATTCCGATCGTGTGTACGCGGCATAAGGCTACACGGGATATTTTAAAAACTCTCCGAAGGTAACCAATGTTTATAAACGTCAGTTTTGCTGCGCATAGTGTTTTGCATTTTTAAAAGTGTTGTGTTTTTTTTCCCTCCATTAAAATTGCCTGTAAATGGAAGCAAAGTCTCCTTCCTGAGTTACTACACCTACAAGCTGTTACT
Source organism: Rana kukunoris (assembly GCA_029574335.1). NCBI lineage: Eukaryota > Metazoa > Chordata > Amphibia > Anura > Ranidae > Rana > Rana kukunoris. The sequence continues at coordinate 139,240,111 of CM056058.1, forward strand.
GACATTTGGCATTTCAAATGCCTCTGAACGTTCGTCCTAAGCGCTTTTTTTTTTTTTTTTTTTTTTTAAATCCTTCTAAACTTCCTGAATTTAGACACACCTGCAGCTCTCATTAGTCCCCTTATGACTTATCCACCTTCCTGGTAAAGGGCTGTTGCTGATTTCATGAGCCTAGGCTTTTTACCAAACAGTGAGCTGTATAAAATATTTACTTGCTGAAAAATGTTGTACTATCCAAAGTTAAAACGACAAGGGCAGAAGATTTAATGGCTTGAAAGATTCCTTGGCTAGCGGCTGAAATGCATTTCCTGGAAGTGCAACAAAATGTGTGTATGTATGTATTATATATAATATAATATAAATTTAAGACCCGGACCTTTAGGCAGCTAAAGGACCCCGCCAGTTTTTGCGATTCGGCACTGTGTCGCTTTAACTGACAATTACGCGATCGTGCGACGTGGCTCCCATACAAAATTGGCGTCCTTTTTTCCCCATAAATAGAGCTTTCTTTTAGTGGTATTTGATCACCTCTGCGGTTTTTTATTTTTTGCGCTATAAATAAAAATAGAGCGACAATTTTGAAAAAAATTCTATATTTTTTACTTTTTGCGATAAATATCCCCCAAAAATATATATAAACAAAAAAAGTTTCGTCAGTTTAGGCCGATACGTATTCTTCCTATTTTTGGTAAAAAAAAATCCGCAATAAGCGTTTATCGGTTGGTTTGCGCCAAATTTATTGCGTTTACAAAATAGGGGATAGTTTTATGGCATTTTTATATATTTTTTTTTTTACTACTAATGGCAGCAATCGTCGATTTTATTTATTTTTCTCTTGACTGCGACATTATGGCGGACAATTTTGACACATTTTTGGGACAATTGTCATTTTCACAGCAAAAAATGCATTGTTTACTATGAAAATGACAATTGCAGTTTGGGAGTTAACCACAAGGGGGCGCTGAAGAGGGATCACACGATCGATCACGGCGCCACAGAGAAGAATCGGGAATCTGTGTTTACACACGGCTCTTCCCATTCTTCAGCTCCGGGGGCCAACCGTGGGACTCCAGCGGTGATCGGGTCACGGCGCTTCGGACCGGGTCGCAGGCGCTGGGCACTTAGAGGACGTACCTGTACGTACTTGTGCCCAGCCGTGCTATTTTGCCGACGTAAATGTGCAGGAGGCGGTCCTTAAGTGGTTAATATACCTTTTTAATTTTTTCCCTGCTTATTTTTACGTGTTGCACTTTAGGGTAGCCCAGTAATCTCAGTGGCCTTGCCTTATGCGTGAGACATGTGAAAAAAAAGTAAAAAAGGTGCCTATACTGGGAGCTAGGTGCTGGGATGACCTCCTCACTGTCTGTTCAGCAGGGGGGTCGGTGACCACATACTGCCATGGGGAACGCGGAGGTCAGTACCCTGTCTGTACCATCTGCATCACAACACTGGCTGAACAGAATTGCAGCTCTTTTGTATTTAGGGGCTTTGCCAGGGATTCACATTCGACTTTCCATCCTGAAAATGAAATGGAAGTGGGTGGCCTGGCTCTCTATATTACATCAGCCACAAATGGTGAAAGTCGTAGAAATGTCACTGCGCTTGTGGTGAAGGTTTTGTTATCGGAGAACCTTTCCCTTACGAGCTCCAGGAATCGCACAGACTGATCTGTTGTAGAACCGGTTGTGTGGCTGTGACCTGAAGATTCTCCTTTTTTTCTCAATAAACCTATCCGTCCCACACCGGGTAGCTGTGCCTCCTCCATGCTGCTGTAAAAACACCAAGTGACTCATCAAACAAAATCGAGGGGATGAGTCATTGAGAGAGTCAATATTTTCAGGAATCTCCCTGTCGGCTCTTCTCGAAGTGTACCTGTCACACATGCACGGAGTCTGTGTCAACAAACCCCACACCCTATATACTGGGGAAGAGGGGCGGGATCAGGCTGCGACTTTACGTGAGCGGCAAAACCCTGTGATCTGCCCATTAACGGTTTCAAGGAATGTACCATCTGACGTTGTGTGTTTGTTCATCTAAGAACGGTGGTAAATGATTGCCGTCAGAAAAATCACTCTGAACTGCATTCTTTTTATTTTTAATTTTTTTGGGCAGGCACTCTTTTTGGGGTCTTTTATACGTTTGATGCTCTGAAGAGCAATACACATTCATTATGCTTTTAAGAGGACATTTGACAGATATGCAATTACCAGACCTCCAGCTGTTGCAGAACTACAAGTCCCATGAGGCATAGCAAGACTAACAGCCACAAGCATGACACCCAGAGGCATGATGGGACTTGTAGTTTTGCAACAGCTGGAGGTCCGCTAATTGAATATCCCTGTGCTAATGCTGCACTACTGCATCAAAATCGCATATATTGCATGTGGTTGTGCAGGACGATTGCAGCGCAGCCCCTTTGTTTATTTTTTTAGCCATCTCAAGGCAGAAAGATCCAGTGTACATATTTTTATTCCTCTGTGTGCATGAAGCCTAAGAGTCGGTTCACACTGGGGCGACGCGTCGCTTCCCATGCAGTGCAATGGAAGCGTTCTATTTGGAGCGAAGCAAGTCGCTCCGACTTAGAAATGTACTCCCTGTGCGACTTGCATTGACTTCTATACAGAAGTCGTCTTGCAAATCACCTCTGGAGTCATCCACAGGACGTCTCGCAGAGCTGCCCCCGGAGTCGTGCCCCCCCCCCCAAAAAAAAGTGGAGGTCCCACATATACGCACAAATATGGATGCACATGGTGGGGCACCTACACCTGAAGATGATGATTGTGATGCACATGTTTCATATCGCCGAAATGAGAGAAATTATTCTAAGAACAGACCTCCTTCGTAAAACGCAGAGCTGATTACCTATAGGGGGTTTTAAAGCATAACCTATGGGAAATGTAGGGTCCGGATATGTTGGGTATCTATTGGGTGCAACCTTGGCTTTTATGTTTTGCCCAGGAAAGGGTAATTTGATACTGATGTTCGTAACCCACCCCCCCCCCCCTTTTTTTTTTTTGCAATATTGCGTGATGTAAAAAATTAGGAACTACCACCATTTTATTTTCTAGTGTCTGCTCTCAGAAAATATGGAATGTTTGGGGGGTTTATGTAATCGTCAGGCCTAAAGGCCCCTTTCACACTGGGGTGTGTTTCAAGCGAAGCCTCATCTGCACTCCCAATGTGCTGGTAAAGCACCGCTAAGACCCTAACGTTTTAGGGCGTTTTTGCAGTGCCTCAGTGTGAAAGGCTAAGGCGTTTTTAAGGCGCATTTCAATGGAGAGGGGTGTTTTTGGAGCGTTTTTTTTTTAGCGCCCAAAAGCTGCTCCAAAGATGCTGCTTGCAGGACTCCATGTGAAAGGGTCCATTGAGATGCATGGAGAGCGTTTTAAGAGCGATATTTTTAACGCTAAAGCGCTGTAAAAACGCTTCAGTGTGAAAGGGGTCTAAGTGATTCGCAAACATGCAAAAAATGTCTCTAGCTGTGAAAGGGTTAATGGGGTTGTAAAGGGATAAAAAAAAATGTTCATAATAAGTAGGGTTGTCCCTATACCAATACTAGTATCGGACCGATACCAAGCATTTGCCTGAGGACTTGTACTCGGGCAAATGCTCCCGATGCTTCACCCGATTCTTGTACTGTGGGCGGTGATCAGTGCATGGGGAAGTTCCAAGCACCAATCACCGCTGATTTTAAAGCAGCTGGAAGCCGCTCTGTATCCCGTGTATGCCGCCGTGTTTCTCTCCTCCACCCCCTGGAATTGTCAGGATGGAGAGCAGGGTAGGAGCCGGTAAATCCGGCTCCTTACTGCTCCGAATGGGCAGAGTCAGTGATCACTGACTGTCTATTCACATAACTGAAACATTGTAACCTGTGTTTACAAATGTTTCAGTTTATGAATGAAGAGAAGATGCTGTCTTTTTATTCCATTTATTTTCAGCGCAGCTGATGCTGCTGAGAAAGGGACAGGGGAACATGTGTCCCTAGTCCCTTTCTCTGTCTCAAAGGGAAGATCTCAGAGGTCTATTAAGACCCCTGATATCTCACCAAAGCCCCACCAACAGGGCTGAAAAAATAATAAAAAAATAAAGCATAAAAAAACAAAAGAATAAAAAAAGATTGTAGAAAGTAAAGAAAAAACACACTGACACGGTCCAACCCCCCTCCCACCCTTAAAAAAATAAAATAAAAGAAAGCATTATAAATAAAAAAAAATTAAAAACAAATTGTTAAAGATAAAAAAAAAAAAACATACTGACACATGTGCCGCTGTCGCATGAGATTAAAAAAGTATCGGTATTCGGTATCGGCGAGTACTTGGAAAAAAAAGTATCGGTACTTGTACTCGGTCTTAAAATAGTGGTATCAGGACAACCCTAAATAAGCATCCTTTACCTGCAGACATTCCTCTTTTCACTTCCTCATTGTTCGTTTTTGCTCAGAAGTTGCTCTATTTCTTCTCTTTTTTGTTCACTTCCTGCTTGTCTGATTTGTTACTCACCACCGTGAAGGGAGGCTTTACTGCGGTGGTCAGTGACGTGCTCGCCCCCTCCTGGGAACTACATCTGTGCGGCAGGACGCTCTCTATGTGTTAGACTTCAAGGAGGTGTGAATTACTGGGCGTGCCGCAATTTATACTGGGAAATATAGTTCTTACATGAACGAGCACCGCAAACCAGGAAGTGAATTAGAGAACAAACTTAAACGCCGGAGGTGATAAAGATCAAGGAATTTGATAGGTATTATTTTTTTAACAGAATCATTACACTATTCTGTCTGTCTACCTTGCAGACATTCATTTTTGCAAAAAGTTTTTCCTTTACAACTCTTTTAAAGGATAAGTTCACCTTCGGGGACATGTTAAATCCATAAGATTTGTTCATTAAAGGAAAAAATTTTTTTTGCTGAAATGACTGTTTACAGCTAACTGATTCCTTTTAAAAATAGATAAAAATCAATCATATAATGTGACTGTAGTTTAGTTTCACTTTTTAAAACTGGTTTCATGTTTTTTGTGAAGTAGAGAGACACACAGAATAAAAACAAACAAATCCAGGGCAGTGTTTTTGTTTTAAAAATGAATCTGATTCTGAGGAGTTTTAGACACACAGTGAAAAGCTGCCATGAGATTTTTCATAAGGAGCCAGACAAGCAGGAAGTGTGGAGATCAGAGCAGAATTACAGCAACTTCAAAGCAAAAACTAACAATGAGGACATGAAACCAGGACTGCAGTAAGGTAAAGGAAGCTATTTAGCTAAAAAAGAATTCCTTTAACCACTTGCCCACCGCGCCATAGACATTTTACTGCTACAGCGCTGTGGGGTAACTGTGACACGACGTCCCTGAGACGTCCTCGTGCACTTCCGCGTTTGCGCGTCCCCTGGGATGCGCTCACGGAAGTGTCAGTGCTCGACCCGGCGGATCACGGTAAATTGCCGCTGATATCGGCCGTTTACCACGTGATCGCTCCGTCAAATGACGGAGCGATTACTTGTAAACAAACCGGCGTCATTTGTTGACGCAGGTTCCTCCCTCTCCTCTCTGTACCGTTCGGTACAGTGTGAGAGGAGGAGGGGGGGAGAGCGGAGGCAGCAGAAGCGCTGTGGCTGGATCTGTGACAACTGCAGTCACAGATCCAGCCATCCATCCCAGCTCAGCCATCCCTGCCCCATACTCTGCAATACCCTGCCCCATACTCTGCAATACCCTGCCCCATACTCTGCAATACCCCAATACCCATTTTTTTTAAAGCACCCCTGTCCCCGTGTGCTTGCATGCAGAAGTGAACATATACGTTGGTCCCATCCACATATGAAAACGATGTTCAAGCTACACATGTGAGGTATCTCTGCAAACGTTAGAGCGAGAGCAATCATTTTGGCCCTAGACCTCCTCCGTAACTAAAAACATGTAACCAATAAAAGTAATTAAAGCGTCACCTATGGGGATTTTTAAGTAGCGAAGTTTGGCGCCATTCCATGAGTGTGTGCTAACTTTTTTTTTTTAGCACAAAACAGTTTTTTTTTAAAAAACACACGTTCAAAAAATTTCTGTGAAAATACCATGGGAGATAAAAAGTTGTAACGGCCGCCATTGTATTCTCTAGGGTCTTTGCTAAAAAGGCATATATAATGTTTTGGGGTTCTATGTAATTTTCTAGCAAATAAATGATGATTTTTCCATGTAGGAGAGAAATGTCAGAATTGGTCTGGGTGTTCCAGAACGCCTGATGGCGTTCCCTGCATGTTGGGCCTCTGTATGTGGCCACGCTGTGTAAAAGTCTCACACATGGGGTATCGCCATACTCGGGAGGAATAGCAGAATGTGTTTTGGGGTGTAATTTGTGGTATGCATATGCTGTGTGTGAGAAATAACCTGCTAATATGACAGAAACAAGATATTTTTTTTTTTTTTTTACAGAATTTTCAGTCGTTTTTCTTTTTAAAGCGCAAAAAATAAAAAACACAGAGGTGATCAAATACCACCAAAAGAAAGCTCTATTTGTGTGAAAAAAAGGACAAAAATTTCAAATGGGTACAATGTTCTATGACTAATTGTCATTCAAATTGTGAGAGCACCGAAAGCTGAAAATTGGTCTGGTCAGGAAGGGGGTTTAAGTGCCCAGTGGTCAAGTGGTTAAATAAAACTGGCTCCTAGATTCTAGATTTTTTTTTTTTTTATTTTTTTTTTAGCTGGCTCCTAGATGCAAACCAATTTTTTTTAAGCCTATTTGTGAATCTAATGGAAGTGGTTTCATAATTCAGCAGGGCTCTGAAGAAAGTTAACGGGTCTGCATCACTTTTAGACGTGATGTCCTGTTGGGAGTAGATCACCTAAAATGAAATTTTTGTTGCAGGGGATGCCAAAAATCTGACTTGTATCTTAGTGTAGACTTTTTTGGTGAAAATTTGTGAGCCAATCGCAGGAAATGATGTTTCTGGGGGGGGGGGGCGTTGTGTACACATTCTGTATACAGAACGCCTCCATGTAGCCATATTACAGCTTTGCAGATTGGAAAGGTAATTTTTATTAATTACAACATGACTTGTGTCACAAGTTACTATTTTATTTTTATTTTTTTGTGGAGTTACTCTTTAAGCTCCTAGTATTTTCAATTGTTGCTGCTTTTTGTGCCGTGGAGTCGCTTACAGTTGGCAGAGTCTGGCCTTGGCACAGAGAGGTGTTTGTGATATCAGAATTAGATTGTGCCGGTCCCCAGACAGCTGTAGAGATCAGCGGAGGATTCTCAGCCTATGTCCTCCCTGTATGTATGCACACTACATATGTGCTTGTAGGACCTTCAGAAGAGTTTTTTATAGGATCAGATGGCTAACAAATCGCCCATTCAAGTAAAAGTGCACTTGCGATTAATATTAGAGGAAGTTGTGACATTCTGTGGGTTTTCTGTGAGCATAAGATGCATGCAGCATCCTTGTTACCGAGCAACCAAAAAAAAGATGTCCCCCGTCTGCCTCTAGTGCACTGCCGCAGACGGGAGCAGGACTTCCACCACCATGGCTCCTTGTCTTAGACCCCTTTCACACTGGAGCGGTTTGAAGGCGCTATAACGTTTAGCCTGCATTCACGCCTGAGCGGCAAGTAACGCCGCATACGCGGCATTACTTGCCGCGATTCGATTCATATTTTTTTTTTTTTTACAAATCATCCCCATTGATGTCTATGGCCGAACGCCAGTGTCGCCTGAAAAAAAGGGTCCGGGACTTTTTTTCAGGCGACAGGCGTTCGGCGTTTCAGAGATGTGAACCATCTCTATAGACATGAATGGGGATTCGCCCCTCCAGCGGGATGAGCGTCGGGCGACAGGCGATTTGTCGCTCAGGTGTGAATGCAGCCTAAAAATAGCAGCTGCAAAGCGATATGAAACAGCCGCTGCTGTCTCTCCAGTGTGAAAGCCAGAGGGCTTTCACACTGGAGCGATTTGCTAGCAGGACGGTAAAAGTCCTGCTGGCTGCATCTTTGGAGTGGTGAATGAGCTGTGTGTATACCGCTCCTGCCTTTTGAAATCAATGGGGCAGCACGGCTATGCCACCGGCAAATCGCCTTTGCAGAGGCCGCTAGCGGGGGGGTAAAACCGCCCTTCTAGCAGCTGAATAGTGCCGTGAAATTGACGCCGCTGTTTTTGCGGTGCTTTCCCGCCGACCCCGTCCCAGTGTGAAATGGGCCTTGGGAATGCCCAGGACATCACAATCCTCCAGCCATAGGCGAAAAGAGTACTACTAGGTGTGTGTATATATATATATATATATATATATATATATATATATATATATATATATATATATATATATATATATATATATATATATATATATATCTATCTATCTATCTAGTAGTACTCTTTTCACCTATGGCTGGCGAATATATTGTTTAACACTTGAGGGACACTTGATCCACTTATACCCTGAATAGCAAACACCTTTTGCTGCTCGGGGATTTCAACCTTTGGGCCAACTCCCCGCAAGACCCCATTGCCGACGCCTGCATCGACCACCTGGAAGGATTAGGGCTTCAGCAACTAGTATGTGGGCCCACACATGCTTCAGGTCATACGCTCGATCTTATTTTCAGACAAGATCTGGAAATAAAAATCTTGGAAAATGAACCATTGCCATGGACAGATCACCATGCAATTAAATTCATTATTTCCGAATTCCCCCCCTTAACAAAAACATCAAATCCAGTGACAACACACTGGACCAGATGTCAGAAGAAGCTCCATTCGGAACTCTTCAAAGCCACGTTAGGGGGAAAAATAAACACAATTCAGCCGCACCAAACAGCGGAAGAAATACTAGAGGCCATAAAAACAGCACTATTGCAGTCAGCTGACTTGATAGCGCCGAAACGAAAGACCCAGATCAGGAAAAACAACTCCGGCTGGTTCAACAACCAGCTGGCGTTACTGAAGCAAGAGCGTAGAAGGGCAGAAGCAGCCTGGAAAAGAAGCTCTTCAGATGAGAACCTCGCGATTTACAAGGCAATAACCAGAAAATACTACAAGCAAATCTTCGAAGCCAAGAAAAACTATTTTTCTGAGGCTATCAACGGTGCCCTAAATCGCCCCCGCGAACTCTTCAAGCTGGTCACTCAGACCATGAATCCAGGATGCCTTGAAGCCCCCAACTTGGATACACAAGAATTTTGCGATGAGTTATCGGATTGCTTCATTAACAAAATTGAGGCAATCCGGCAAAGCATTCAGCAGAACAATTGCTCTCCCAGCCCCCCCCCGTAGTCATTTACACAGTACCAGCAGCAATTCACCACAGTTTGGTGAGTTCACGCTGGAACCCATCTCCATTCAGACCACTAAAAATATCATCGGCACTCTGCGCAACAGCACTGCGCCAAATGATATTATCCCCACCAAACTGCTGAAGGAATGCGCCGACATCCTGGCACCTCCTGTCACGCAGCTTATTAACCAATCCTTCAGGGAGGGCAAAATGCCCTCCCAGCTGAAGGAGGGCTTCATTCAACCCATCTTGAAGAAAGCCACCCTGGATCCTAAGGATCCACTTAACTGGCGCCCCATAACAGGCCTAAATGTTCTCTCCAAGGTAATGGAGAAGGCAGTGGTACAGCAGCTGCAACAGCATCTAGATACCCACAATTTTCTCGACCCATTGCAATCGGGATTCCGTCCCGGACACGGGACGGAAACAGCATTGCTTAAGATATGGGACGACGTTCTTGAGGCCGCAGACGAAGGAGATTCTTCTCTTCTGGTTCTGCTGGACCTAAGCGCAGCCTTTGATACAGTTGATCACAAGCTATTATTGACTCGGCTGGCTAAAATAGCCAAAGTCGCAGAAAGCGATCTATCCTGGTTCTCCTCTTTTGTGGAAACCGATCGCAAATAGTTAAGCTAGGACCATTCACTTCGGAACAACGCACATTATCGTGCGGGGTCCCTCAGGGATCTCCCCTGTCGCCGATGTTATTTAACATCTATCTGCGTCCTCTTTTTGAAATCGTCAGCAGCCAAAAACTGCTATATCACTCTTACGCAGACGACACGCAACTGTACTTCCGCATTTGCAATAAAAAGGATCACCACCTCAATCTAGAGACATGCCTCTCTTTGAGGACTGGATGACAAAGAGTTATCTCAAACTCAACGGAGCGAAAACAGAACTTCTTCTGTTTCACGCCAAGCGTAGCAATCAATCGATAACAACCTGGATCCCCCCGCCCATTCTGGGCAAAGTCATCACCCCTAGCGCCAAAGTCAAAAGTCTTGGGGTCATCTTTGACTCCGACATGACAATGAACGCACAAATAGGGGCAGTAGTCAGCGGATCTCACTATCTGCTGTGCCTACTACGCAGACTCACGCCTTTTATTCCCAAGAAAGACATAGCGGTCGTGGTGGGAGCGATTGTAAACTCCAGATTGGACTATGCAAATGCCCTTTACCTCGGACTTCCCAAGTACCAAATCGCTCGTCTTCAAGTCGTTCAAAATACGGCCGCCAGACTTGTGACTGGGAAAAAACCCTGGGAATCAATCTCGCCCTCGTTGAGATCCCTTCACTGGCTACCAGTCAAAGACAGAATCACCTTTAAAGCACTCTGTCTAACGCATAGATGTATCCATGGGAATGCTCCCCATTATCTATGCGAAAAATTAAAAATTTACAATCCCAATCGTATTCTACGATCCAACAATCAAAATCGGCTTCAGATACCGAAAGCCAGATACAAGTCCAAAGGAGACAGGAGATTCGCTGTCCAAGGTCCCAGACTATGGAACGCCTTACCAGCCAGCATTCGACTGGAGGAGAACTACTTGGTCTTCAGGAGAAAGATTAAGACTCATCTCTTTTGATCTCAAAGGAGACAGGAACAACAAGCGCCCAGAGGCGATTTATTTCGCATGTGCTGCGCTATACAAGTTCTTCATTCATTCATTCATTCGGATATCTCTGATCTCCTCTTGGGGGGAGAGGTTTGTCACAAGCGACCGCATTATTGAAAGCGGTGCTCTAATCGCAGGTATCGCTTTTAAACCACAAGCTGGTTTATGGCCAACCCTACAGCTGTCTATCTCTTCACACATCTGCAAGAAATGACGGATCAAAATATTCACAAGTCAACGCCTGTTTAGTGGCATTTAGCTTGGTCACGATGCTTTTCAAACCAATGACTGGCATTGCATTTGGTCTCCTAAAAAAAAAAAACGTGACGGTCGCAAGGCTTTGGAATGCAGTTCAAGCCAGCAAAAATACATTCTCATGCATTTTGCGTGTCCCTATTTGTTCCTGTGGACCTCCAAGCATGCCTAATGGGGGTCATGCTATGGTATGTAGAGGATTTTAGAACAGAGAACTGTGTTGTAGTGGGATTTTAGAATCGTACAGTATATTACCTGTTGCATTGGCTGCATGAAAAATGCACCGGTGTGAATAGACACTTGACACACATTGCTTACATTCTTCTGCTACTCTAATTTACTTGACAATATTTAAGTTGGTAACTTTTGGGATGTCCATCACATTACAGTGGATATGAAGCAGTGTTAATGTTTTTTTGATCTGTTCATATAGAACAGGAAGTGCCCAACATATCTAGCAAGGTGTGGGGGATGTGGTGTGACTCCGAAGACCCATTAATCTCTCTCCGCTGTTACTTCACACCTTTTGTTTAACAATCTAGAGGTTTATGTCACTTTTATGCCTTTGTCAGGCGAATAGATAAATATGCAGTTAAAGTAAGGTCCCCTGCACACAAGACGCCGGTGCAAACTCTGCTGAACGCATGTTTTTAAAGGCTGAAACCGGCGTTTATAAACACCCGTTTTGACGCGATTGCAGCCATGTTTAGCGGTGTTTTACCGCGTTTGCATCTATCAGCAGCAGCAGCCGAGAGAGCAGCAGTTTACTTGCATTTAGCGTGTCACCTGCCACAAGTTGTGGATTGTCGACATTCCATGTCACCTGGCCACATCACCTGCCACAAGTTGTGGATTGTCCGCTTGCCACGAGTTGTGGATTGTCCGCTTGCCACGAGTTGTGGATTGTCCGCTTGCCACGAGTTGTGGATTGTCCGCTTGCCACGAGTTGTGGATTGTCCGCTTGCCACGAGTTGTGGATTGTCCGCTTGCCACGAGTTGTGGATTGTCCGCTTGCCACGAGTTGTGGATTGTCCGCTTGCCACGAGTTGTGGATTGTCCGCTTGCCACGAGTTGTGGATTGTCCGCTTGCCACGTCAAACGCTTATAAACAAATGCTTATAAATTCCGGTGCCGCGTTTCGCGTCTGAACCCATTTTTTTTTGCTTCTGGAAAAACGAGGTTAAACGCAACTGCCTAAAAACGAGACTCTGTGCATGGACACATAGGCTAAAATTGAATGCGTTCAGGGGCCGTTGAAAAAAGTGTCCAACTGCCTCTGAATGCGCATTTAACAGCATCTCGTGTGCATGGGGGTCTAAATTGTAAACCTTTCCTTATGTTTTTTTAATTTTTTTTCCTGTAAACTAAAAAACCTGATCTGTGCAATGGTTTTCACTGAGCAGCCCTGATCCTTTTCCGGGGTCCCCCGCTGGGACTCCAGGCCCCCCTCTTCGTCCGATGCCCCCACGATAAACCGCTTTCCATTGGGGCCCTTGTGGGCACACTCCCAAGTCCCGCTGTTGCATCCATTTTTTTTTTTAAGCACAAATTGGAGTTGAGGTTCTAATAGGCTTCAGTATAGGGTGGGCTCGGGTCGCAGAGAGTACACTCCGATCCCACCCTGGTGTGATACAACAGCAAATGAATATTCCCTGTTGTAACACTGATTTTCCTGGCCAATCAGGAAGTGGGTTTTGACACCAGTCATCTGATTGGCTGAAAGGACAGGCGATCCAATTTGATGGCGAGGAGGGGGCAGCCGTCATGGAGGAGAGCACTCTGAGCCGAGCCACGACACCATGCTGCCTGCCATCCGTCATGATGGGGTAAGCGTCGGATATAGTTCAGGATAACCCCAATTAGTCTGAAAAATACCCGCCCCCCAAAACCCACGTAAGAAAAATGTATGTACTTGCCTATTCTCATGCAGCTCCACTCTGTATTGCTATCTCAAGCAGTGTTTTATAAGCTCTGTGCAATTTTCTGTAGACTACAGAACACCTCTACTCCTATGTATCTGAGGATAGGATTAGGGAACAGCTCCCCTAACACTCTGTCCTGCAGTGACGGCTCCACCATAGATATAGTACTTTTGAGGACTGTCACTAGGAAAGGAAGTGTCGCTGGCAGGATCACCAGGTTTAAAATAAAAATAAAAACCTGAAAGACAACTAATACATCAATGGCATCAAAGGACAGCTGCAGTATAGTAAGTTTTTTTTTTTTTTTGTTCTTTAACAGACTTGTACCTTAGATGTGCAGTCTACTTCTGAGAACTTTTTGGTCAAAAGGGCAAACAAAAAAAACTTCTTCTGATCATGTAGGGCTGTGGATTGTACTTCCGAATGATACTGTTCAGACACCGGCAATCGTTTTCTGAAGGGCGAGGTTGAATTGTGTGTTGTGTGGCTACATCCAAATTGATTGATTTGTTTTTTATCTTTATTTCAGCTGACTTATTCCTGTCCAGATGGGTTTACATGAAAGGAGCAACACATCGGTAACATCGCACACCAGGTAAACTGTCTTTTTTTTTTTTTTTATATATGAATTTTGCTTCTACTAGGAACAGGGCAGCTTTAGAGGTTGGTGGTTTATCAATGTGCTTTGGGGTAATGCACCGGATCACAAAGGTGTGTATCGGCCCTAATGCACAGATGAGATGCATTTTATATAGCATACCCCAAGAGGTTTGTATATTTGTCCTTTCATTTCGAGTTTTTTTTTTTTTTTTTTAAGATGCATACTTATCTAGGTGGATGCAGCATCAGACGGATGCTGCATCTGTCCCCCACCGTCTCTGCACTAAGAACCGAGCCACCGAACACTGCTGATGGCTCAGTTCTCACAGATCCCAGACAGACCTGCTGACTATGTCGGCGTCTCTCCTCTCTACTGCTCCTCCATGCTCATTGGAGCATTGAGCTGTGGAGGGGCGGCCATCAGTCAAGGCATTGAAATGGTACAGGAAGCTTGGTTAATTCTCAGGATTTTTTTTAACCACTTAAGCCCCGGACCAATATGCTGCTAAATGCCCAGAGGCGTTTTTACAATTCAGCACTGCGTCGCTTTACAATTGCGCGGTCGTGCGACGTGGCTCCGAAATAAAATTTGCGTCCTTTTTCTTCCCACAAATGGCTTTCTTTTGGTGGTATTTGTCTGATCACCTCTGTGATTTTTTATTTTTTGCGCTATATACAAAAATAGAGTGACATTTTTGGAAAAAAAACACAATATTTTTTACTTTTTGTTATAAGAAAAATCGAATAACTAAATTTTAGTCACATTTAGGCCAAAATGTATTCAGCCACATGTCTTTAGTAAAAAAAAATCGCAATAAAAAAAACTAGCTACCTAGCGGCAACAGTGACACTACTACAGCGATCGGAAAAATGATCGCTTAGTGACACTGGCAATAGGGGGTGAAAGGGTTTAACTAGGGCGGTGATCAAGGGGTTAAAACTTTATTAGGGGGGGGGTACGGGGGCTACCCTGGACCTAACACTAACTGCCTGTCACACTGACACTAAATGCAGTGATCAGTAAATATATGATCACTGCAATCAGTGACACTGTGACAGGAGGGTGGGGGGGGGGGGTTGATAGGGGGGGTTAAATGTGCCTGTGTGTACTGGTGTCAGTGTAGTGTTAGTGCAGACTCACTTGTGATGTCTTCTCTCCTCAGCGGCAGTTGAAAATACCGCCGAGAGGAGAGGTGACATCACTTCCCCCTTCCAGTGTTTACACAGGAAGAGGGCGGGGGAGGACGCACATTGGCTGGGAGCGATCGGACAAAAACGAACAGCCGCCCCCTCATCCCGGGTTGCTCCTGAAGCCACGGGGACCGCCGCAAGTACCGGGGGGGGAGCCCGATCGGACCCATGTCTAGGCAGGGACGTACAGGTACGCCAATGTGCCATTCTGCCGACGTATATGTACATGCGGCGGTCCTTAAGGGGTTAAATGCGTGTAATGATCCTAATGAATACATATTTTTTTTTCCCCAGCTTTAAAACTGCACTTACTACTTGTCTTCTGTTTCAGATTAAATCTTGGTCATCCCTTCATTTGGAAATCTTAAAGTTACAGTACTTGGACATCTATTCGCTTTGGCTTTTTACCCTTCCCCCTCCCCCAAGCACAGTGTCTACTCTTCATCAAAAAGCTAAAAATGACTTCAGAGCTCGAGAGCAGCCTCACCTCTATGGACTGGCTTCCCCAGCTGACCGTGAGGGCTGCCATTCAAAATTCTGACTCTGCCCAGGGCAATCATGGATCCGGCATCACCAAGAAGAGCGCGCTCATCGACCCCAACACCACACTGGACCAGGAGGAAGTACAGCAGCACAAAGACGGGAAGCCGCCCTACAGCTACGCCAGCCTTATCACGTTTGCAATCAACAGCTCGCCAAAAAAGAAAATGACTCTTAGTGAGATTTACCAATGGATATGTGACAATTTTCCTTATTACAAGGAGGCAGGCAGCGGCTGGAAGGTAAGGACTATCTATGGTACTGTTTTTTGATGGTTGTGTCTAATGCTGACCAAGTGAAGGGCTTTTAGGTTCAACTTTTATTCTGATGTGATGGAGATGTTTGGTTTTTTATGTACATTAGTCACAGTGTGTGACAAGCCATCTTCAGCTTGGTGAAAGCCAAGGAGCATCGCTCTGGATTTTTCAGATTTTCACCATCCCCTGCAATTATTTTTTTTTTCTTCCTAAATGACCATCAAATTTTTTTTTTTTAAGTTTACTAAACTGTACTTGATGAATCTGAATAATATATTGTTCAAATGAATTTTCCTTTTTTTTTTTTTTTTTTTTAATCCAACAAAAATTTTATTGATGAATAAACGGTGGCATACATGTTAAAACAGTCAATACTGCACAACATAACCATAAGAACAACTCTTACAAACAAACCACGACATGATATCCCATATACCAGGTTCACTTCTTTCCCACCATACGACACATTACCCCAGAATACGGTATGCATTCCACATCTTAACCCAGTAACCACCTGTCCATGACCAGATCCACCAGCGAAAGCCCCGGTGTATCCAGCCATGGAGCCCAGAGGTTCTCATATTTTCGTTTACTTCCCCTATGCTGATAAGTAAGCTTTTCCATATGCAACATTTCGCCTATCCTATCAATCCATTCCCTGGAGGTCGGAGGACTCTCAGATTTCCAGTGGAGCAAGATCAGCTTCCTGGCTAGGAACAGCACCCTGTGCACCGCCTCCCGTGTGTACACCCCTTCCACGTGCTCTTCCAACACGCCCAGTAAACATGCCCTCTGGTCCACAGGTATGGATACCCCAAAGACAGAGTTAACGGTGCTCACCAACTCAGCCCAGTATTTGTGCAGCTTTGGGCATCTCCACAGGAGATGTATGAGATCCCCATGGTCACGTTTGCACCTAGTACACATGTCATCCGACTGCATTCCCATCAGCTGCAGTGTGTAGTACACCCTGAAAATAATGTATAGCTGAGTTAGTCGTTGCGCCACATTTACTGAGCAAGAGCTCACCCCCTGAAATATCTCCTCCCATTGTTCTACGTCAATTTGTCCCACGTCCCTCTCCCATTTTTCCCTCATTAGTGGGTGCTGTCCCAAGAAGTATTGTAGTAGGATGGTGTAGCATTGAGAGATAAATCCCTTCGAGGTCTCAGCATCCCCTAGGAGATCAAACACTGGAGTCGGTGACAAATGCCATTCAGAGGATCTACTCTGTGCCCTTATAGCGTGCTGTAGCTGCATATACTGAAAACTCATCGAGGATGGGAGTCCATATTCCACCCGCAGATCTGCGAATGGCCCGAGTCTCCCATGTTGAAATACCTGTTTAACATATGTAATCCCGTATCTTTTCCACCCAGCCACTTCCTGTATTTTGGCCAGTTCAGTGTAAGTGTCATTATGCCACAGGGGACTATAGTCAGTATAGCCATCGGCTTGCTGGATGTATTTACATTTGTTCCATACTTTTTGTATAAGGTTATATGTGGGGTGGTACTTATTAGGTTTGGCGAAAGCCAGGGCTTCCAGCGACATGGGGATAGGACCGTACCCTATCGTGTGGCGCATCAGTGCACCGGAGGAACCAGCCGGCTCACTCCCAAAGTGCTGCAGAATTTTCCTTTTATATGCTTTTATTATTTTCTCCTCATTTATATGCCAGTCAAAGTGGCAGTAACAAGAGCTGGGACAAATTGGCAAAAAGTTCTTGGACCTCCATAGGATGTCAGACTGGAATATAGTTAACGGCTGCTTCCGGTTGTAACAAGATGGCTGTTGCTCCAATCTGCTACTCTCTGTTGGGTGATATGACAGGAAGTGGGGGGGAGTGGTTTCCTGTTTTAGAGCAACAGGACCGCCCCTATTAAACGTAGATGGAATCCCAAGACTAATCGAGAGGAGGCGCATCCACTCTCTTGGCCCTCTTATGTGCCTGGTTAAGTGCCGGTTGGGGTCTAGCCGGTGCAGTGACTTATTCCATTTCTTTTCGATGGTCCAGTTGGATGTTAAGAGATGTATTGGATTTTTTTTTTTTGTTAGCCATATTTGCCTATTTGCATGCAGCACCGGTCACCTGCTGGCTCTAAAGCCTGGTACACATCGGATTTTCTGCAGACAAAGCATTGGACATTTGTCTGAAGGGCATTGACCTGGAATTTGTCTTCTGTATAAACGGCATGCATTTGTTTTTAATTAATTATTTTTTTATTTTTTTAATATACAAAAAAAAATGACGATACAATAAAACAAGATTCTATTTCTACATTATTCAATGTATAGAGCAGGGATATCCAATTAACGGACCTCCAGCGGTTGCAAAACTACAAGTCCCATCATGCCTCTGCCTCTGGGAGTCATGCTTGTGGTTGTCAGTCTTGTTATGCCTCATGGGACTTGTAGTTCTGCAACAGCTGGAGGTTCGCTAATTGCCTATCCCTGGTATAGAATCTGATCAATCACTTTTATCAAAAATTTCTTACAATATGTGCCTGCATATAGTCTACTATCTTACATTCACATTCATCCTTGCACCCGTTCATTCAATATCAGCCACCCCCAAAACAACCCCTCTATCCTCCTCCTTTTGTATACTCATTTTATGTTCCCTTTACATTAACCCTTCACGTTCTTCCTGATTTTCCTCTGCTAAGGCCCCTTTCACACGTCCGCCTCTGCTTGTCCGTTTTTACAAGTCCGTAAACGGACTTGTAATGGTACCCTATGGGATCGCGTCCTTTAGCGAATGATGCATCCGCTAACGTCTGCAATGATCCGCGTCCGTCTGGATCCGGTTTTTCGGACAGAAGAAAACCCTATTTTTCTTCCGTCCGGCGGAACCGTTTGTCCGTATTCATCCGATTCCCCGTAAGGGAGAGCGGAGGAGAGACAGCTGAGCCGACAGGCACACACGGAGCGGACTGAAAAACGGTCCTCTCCGTGTGAAAGGACCCTACATCTTTTATTCTGTTTGAGAGCGGAAATTCATCCCATCTTTGCCTTTTTTTCTGGCATTTGACAATTTTATGTATTTTTCTTCTCTTATCTATCTCTTGATTATATTGTATTTTGTATACTTCACATATCCAATCCTTTATGCTGGTTTTTTATTTTTTCTCCAATTGCGAGCTATTGTTCTAGCTGCTGATGTCGTCATATGATAAAAAATGTCCGTCTTAAAACTCTTAATTGATTCTGAGGTCAGGGATAACAATGAGGTATCTATATTTAGATTCCTCTCTATTCCCGACACTTTTTCATATATCTCGTATATTGTTTTCCAGAATTTTCCCACCATATGACAATCAAATGGGTTTTCAGCTCTTGAGCGCCACCCTTTGGGCAACTTCTGCTAATGTGTTATGCTTGGCATTGCTTCTGAGCATGCGTGTTTGTACTTGGGAGTTTTGTCCGAAGGACTTCTATACACACGATCGGAAAATCCGACAACACGCATTTGTTGTGCCAAAATTTTAAAGCGTGCTATCCCACATTTGTTGGCGAAAAATCTGATTAACAATTGTTCGATGGTGATTACGTATGATCGGATTTTCCGACAACAGCCTGTCCTCACATGATTCCCATCGGAAAATCCAATTGTGTGTACGAGGCTTAAGACTGAGAACCGAGCAGAAAGCTGGTGACTGTCGGTCACTGCTCTCTATGATCACCCCCCCGCTGGGCTGTGGAGGGTGAGGGAGTTGCTATCTTGGGCTCTTTGGGGCTTGCTGAGAGGCTGAGCCATGTTCCAGTTCAGGCATGTCGGCAGGTCCAGCCCATATTGTCGTGATCCTTTGCAGAGCCTGGACCAGTTCTGTGATGTCAGCTGTCAGCAGACTTCTGCCCGCTGTCTGGCTGTACTTCTCCTGTGGACCAATTTTCAGCAAACGAGCTTTGGCTGTTCTTCTATATTATCTACATGAGGGGAAGCGGTGAGGTGGCTGGAGAAATCGCCACACCCATGTCGTCCTCCGCTGGGACACTGTATCCATACAGCGGGACTCCCCTATCAGAATACACTGATCTGCAGCCCCGGATTGAAAAAAGTTTTCCAGCAAGTCCTTTCTACAGAATGGGAATGGCCAGACAGATCAAAGTTTACTTGGTCCCTACTGAACCAGTTGAATTTCAGTCTATGGCCAGCGTTGTTTTTGTGACACCTGAGGTGTAGTCCCAAAGAGATGATGATGTGGGCCCCTGCCAGCCCTCCTTTTTAAAGACTGTCGCCAGTCAAATGTAAGGACGTTCTGGAAGGAAAATAAGTTTTGCTGGTGCAGATGCCAAAAACACAAGCATACAGCCTAGGGTTGTCACCTCATCCCTTTAAACCCAAACACGTATTAATTACACAGGTTCTGTGGCTGATTAAGGTGGTAATTAAACGCTGTGCCTTATATGCATTAAATTGGCCCCAGAACCTGTGTTCACGTTTAAAGGGATGAGGTGGCAAACCCAATACAGCCACATGATACTTGTGTTTTTACACCTTTTACTGTTTAACCCCTTAAATACCGGGCTTTTATACCCACCTCCTTCCCGGGCATATTCTGTCACTTCTCTCCTACATGTACAAATCATCATTCTTTTTAGGGTTGTCCCGATACCACTTTTTTAGGACCGAGTACAAGTACCGATACTTTTTTCAAGTAGTCGCCGATACCGAATACCGATACTTTTTTAAAATGTGTCCACATATGCAGCCATGTCCCCCCACATATTGCAGCCATGTCCCCCCAGCTGCCGCACGGAGATCATCACAGCATTCATTTGAATAGCGGTTTTGCCCGCGCGTATAGACACTCCCCCTTGTTAGGGATTGGACAGATCACCCATCCAATCTCGAGCAAGGGGGAGTGTCTATACGCGCGGGAACACTACAGCTATTCAAATGAAAGCTGTGATGTTCCCGCACGTTTCCATTTTACCCATGCGGCGCGGCTTTCGAGGCGGGGGGGGGGGGGGCTGGGGAGTATTCTATTTAGGCATCGGGGGTATTCTATTTAGGCAAATACTCGGTACCGATACTGGTATCGGGACAACCCTAATTCTTTTGCTAGAAAATTACGCAGAACCCTCAAACATTAATGTTTTTTTTAGCAGACACCCTAGGGAATAAAACGACGATCATTACAACGTTTTATCTTGCACGGTATTTGCGCAATAATTTTTCAAACGGCTTTTTTTTGGGGGGGGGGGGGAAATTGTTTCATGAATTAAAAAAAAATAACAAAACAGTAAAGTTAGCCCAATTTTTTTGTAAAATATGGCGACGCTTTGACATTTTTTACAGTTTACCAGTCTAGATTTACAGAGGAGATCTAGTGCTAGAATTGTTGCTGGCACGCGGCGATACCTCACATGTGTGGTTTAAATGGCGTTTACATATGTCGGCGGGACTTGTGTGTGTTCGCTTCTGCAGGCGAGCTACCGGGGACAGGGGCGTTTTTTTAATTTCATCACTTTTATTCCTATTACAAGGAATGTAAACATCCCTTGTAATAGGAATAGTGTGTGACAGGTCCTCTTTGAGGAGAGATGCAGGGTCAATAAGACCTCACATCTCTCCTCCAGGCTGGAAAGCATGAGATCAGTGAAAAAATTCACCGATCTCATGATTACTGTTGCTTAGTAGCCGCAATCGCGGCTTTGTTTACTCATCGCATCACGCCCGGGTCCTCCGACGGTCAGAGATAACTGGTGACCATCTGGTCACCAGTCATCTCTGCTTCCTGCCTGCGCTGGACGATTCCTTCTCCGGGCCCCCAACAGCACGGGAGAGCCCGGAGAAGCACCATATGATGGGGGAGGGGGGGAGGAGAATGTCCCCTCCCGCTGCCTATAAGAACGATCAAGTGCCAGAGCCGCCGCTATGATCGTTCTTATTAGGGTTGTCCCGATACCGATACCGAGTATTTGCGGGAGTACTTGTACTCCCGCAAATACCCCCGATACCCAAATAGAATACTCCCCCCGCCGCCGTATATGCAAATCCGACCCCGCCGCCGTATACACAAAGCCGCCGCCGCCGCGAACATTATAGGCACCTTTTGAATAGCTGTTTTCCCGCTGCGCATGTATAGACACTCCCCCTTGCTCGGATCTGTCCAATCCCGAGCAAGAGGGAGTGTCCTTAACTTGCGCGGCAGGGAAAAGAGCTATTGAAAGGTTCCTATAATGTTCGGAGACGGCGGCTTTGTATATACGGCGGAATCATCATCAGGTGGGGGGGACATGGCTGCAATATGGGGGGGACATGGCTGCAATATGGGGGGGACATGGCTGCAATATGGGGGGGGACATGGCTGCAATATGGGGGGGGGGCATGGCTGCAATATGGGGGGGGACATGGCTGCGTATATGGGGGGGGACATGGCTGCGTATATGGGGGGGGACATGGCTGCGTATATGGGGGGGGACATGGCTGCGTATATGGGGGGGGACATGGCTGCGTATATGGGGGGGGACATGGCTGCATTTGGGGACACGTTTAAAAAAAGTATCGGTACTTGTATTTGGTCCTAAAAAAGTGGTATCGGGACAACCCTAGTTCTTATGGTGCGCAGGATCGTCGGCTGAAGACGTGGATATCTGAATGATGGCTCTAGCTGCAGGCATCATCCAGATATCCCCCGGCAAAGCCCAGGACGTTATATGACGTCCACCCAGGATGGGAGGTCCCATCTGTGGGCGTCATATGATAGGCCGGTATTGAAGTGGTCAATGGAGGTACTAGATTGCTCAAATTCTATATTAAGGAAATGTACCAAACTGCTGTGCATAGATATGAACTGGCTACATGGAACCTCTGGGATTTGCACTTGGAATGCATTTCTATGTGTGTGTTTTACTGCAAGAAAACAGGCAAGTGTGAACAGGCTCTGACGGAGACTTCTCGGCACCCACCATGTCACTTATGTGGCTCTTGGCCTGCTTTCCTTCTATTACCATTGGACAGGTTAATGGAATGCAAAACATGCCTGTGCTGTCAATGTCTGTATTCTGCTCTTGTCCTATAAATTGGACACAGAATACTTTAGTCTGCAGATACCTCTGGCTGATCTTCTATATGGCAACAGTGAGGCTCGCATCCTATTGAGCTCTGTAACGTTCTCAGGATTAGTGAAGTCCGGTAGTGGGTTGGGGTCAGGCTCCACCTGTTGTGCAGTGGATTTCCCAGTCAAGCCAGGTGTAGCTTATAAAATGTTACCCCAACATTTCATCTTTCTGATATGTTACTGCTGTACCCTGTAATTGTCTGAAAAAGTATCCTGTTCTCTTTGTATTGCTTTTGTGTGAAATCCCTCGTGATCCTGCTAAGTCACTCTACTAATAATAAAAACTGACCACAATAAGCTTGAGCACAGCGTGGTCAGTAGAGGTGCACCAAATTAAAATTTTGATCCCGAGAATGCAGAATGCACTAGTCCAAAAACTTAAATCGAAAATGACAGTATTAAAAAATAAAAATAAAATAAAAAAGAGAGAGGGAAAAAAAAATATTGCACTCGCTATCTCTCTCTATTATATTTGACTTTTTAATCTCGTAAATTTTAAATAAGTATAAATTTGTCTGACTTTTTTGGCAGCTTTAGCACAAGAAAAGCTCAAGAAAAATGTATCCCTTTAAATTTCTTGGTATGTTCTACCATAACCCCGGTATCCTTTTTCAAGAGCGGATGATCCGCTTTCAGATAAGTGGTGTCTGCGGGGGATTCGCAGCAAGATCACTTTTATCGGGAGAGGGCCCCCACCCGTCTTTATATCATTGCAGGGCGGAAGCGACGTCAAAGCAAATTTTTTTTTTTAATGACCTTTAAAAAAAGTTTGTAATAGGGATAAAAAAAAAAAAAATTGTAAACTCTATATATTTTGCGCAAACCAACCGATAATCGCTTATTGCGTTTTTTTATTTTTTATTTTTTAATTGGGTAGAATACGTATCGGCTTAAACTGAGGAAAAGTTTATATATATATATTTTTTTTTTGCAAAAAGTAAAAAATATTGAATTTTTTTTTTTCAAAATTGTCACTCTATTTTTGTTTATAGCACAAAAAATAAAAACCGCAGAGGTGTTCAAATACCACTAAAAGAAAGCTCTATTTGTGGGGGAAAAAACGCAAATTTTGTTTGAGAGCCACGTTGCAGGACCGCGCAATTGTCAGTTAAAGCGAGGCAGTGCCGAATCGCAAAACCTGGCCGGGTCCTTTTAGCTGCCTAAAGGTCCGGGTCTTAAGTGGTTAAACGATGTGGGTTGTTTTTCCATGGGGAGGATTCTCATATATTTAAAGTAAAGCAGCAGCTTTGAAGAAGGCTGACAGCATGGATTAGAACAGACGATCCACAGGGAGACTTTCACCCTTGAACTGCTGAGGTTGGAGAGCATGTGAACAGGTTTTTCACTCTCTGCCTGAAAATGTGAAAAAAATGTCTTCCCTGTGTAGATTAGAAACCTAAAATTACAAACTGCCCCCCCATATTTCCCATTGTTGAGCCAATGTAGCCTTATTATGCGTGATCTAAACCCCTACTAAATACTAGGAGATTCCACCAGTTCCCTCTTCAAAACAGGACTTCCTTTGGTTACTGATCATGGTAACAACATGAGCCGATCTGGGTTAGCATGGTCAGTTTGCCTCTCTTTCTTCCCATAGGACCTACATGTCTCCATGCTGATCCACCCAATGCCTATACTCTGCCTACAGGCTGATAACCCCTCTGCCCAGCCCTGCAGAACCTAGCCGATAGCAGCTCCTGGCATTTGATTGTAGGAGATCCCCCCCCCCCCCCCCCCAATCCCTCAGATCTTACAGAGAAAGAGAAGGCTATAGCAGTCATTAGGGTTGTCCAGATACCGATACTAGTATCGGTATCGGGACCGATACCGAGTATTTGCGGGAGTACTTGTACTCGCGCAAATGCTCCCGATACCTCAATAGAATACTTTTTTTGTATTTATCATCATGTTCTGTGAAAATTCTTTGAGTTTGTTACTACTGCGTGACAAGAAAATAAAACATTTTTATTCATTTTTACTCATTTTTATTCTTTTATAATGTCTTGAGTTAGAGTTCTTCATAATTCTAAAGAAAACATCATTAGTCTGTATTGTGGTTTGAAAACTGTCACATGACATTTAAAAAAAGTATCGGTATTCGGTATCGGCGAGTACATGGAAAAAAGTATCGGTACTTGTACTCGGTCCTAAAAAAGTGGTATCGGGACAACCCTAGCAGTCATGACCGCCAAAGAAAAAAAGGCCAAAAGATTATTTAACCACTTCAGCTCCAGGAGGTTTTACCCCCTTCCTGACCAGACCATTTTTTGCAATATGGCACTGCGTTACTTTAACGGACAATTGCACAGTTGTATAAAGCTGTACCCAAATAAAACTGATGTCCCTTCTTTTCCACAAATAGAGCTTTTTTTGGTGGTATTTGATCTTCTTTTTTTTTTATCCTCTTCAGGTCCGCGATATGACTGCTACCACGCGGACCTGAATTGCCGGGAGGCAGTCAATAGATGTCCTCCCGTGCTTGAGCGACCTGCCCGGCTCGCTCTGTGATCAGTGAGTCTGGGACTCACTGGATCACAGATCGGACTAAGTGGTTGGTCCTGACCCCTTACAACATGATCAGCTGTCAGTCAATGTGATGTAAACAGAGCTGGTAATCTGCTATTTTTTCTTCTCATGCCGACGGCACGAGACGAAAAAAAAAAATATGGCGATCGACGGAAGACAGACGGACATTGGCCCTGATCGGGGAGAGCGTCGCCAGCTCGTCTGTGCCCACGTGTGTCACCTGTCGGTGCCACCTACCAATACACAACAGTGCCACTTATCAGTGTCACCAATCGGTGCCGTATAAACAATGCTGCCAATTTGTGCCCATCAGTGCCGCCGTATCTGTACATATCAATGAAGGAGAAAAATTACCTGTTTGCAAAATTTTATAACAATATGAAATTTTTCTTTTCTTTTTTCAAAATTTTCTATTTTTTTTTTTTTTTTTTTTTGTTAAAAAATAAAACCCCCAGCGGTGATCAAATACCACCTAAAGAAAGCTCTATTTGTGTGAAAAAAAATGATAAAAATTAAATTTGGGTGCAGTGTTGTATGACCGTACAATTGTAAGTGCGTCAGTGCTGAAAATTTGGTCTGGGCGGGAGGGGGGTTTAAGTGCCCAGTAAGCAAGTGGTTAATGTTCTACTGTAAAAACCTATCCAGTAAATACTGGTAATCTCATTTCTTCATAATGTATGCTACATATTTTTTGGTAAAATCCCAATAATTGTATATTTATTGGTCTACACAAGTTATAGCATCTACAAGCTATGGGAAACTTTATTTATTTACATTTTTTTTTAATACTAGTAATGGCGGCGATCACCAATTTTTTGAAACATTGCGTTGGACAAATCGGGCACCTAACTAAAACTTGACACTTTTTGGCGACCAGTGATATTATTACAGTGATCAGTGCTACAAAAAAATGCACTGTTACTCTACTAATGACACATTTAACCCTTTGAGCGTATAACCCCCACTCAAAGGGTTAAATGTGTTCCCTATGAGCGCTTTCTAACTGGGGGGGATGTGCTTTCACTAAAAGACATAGATTGGTGTTTGCAGAAATGCAAGATCTCCATTTTTTTTCTCTCTGGCAGAACGACGATCTGCCTTGTATACATGGCCAGACCGACGTTCTGCCTCTCCTCAGAATGATTGCGGGTGGCTGGCGGACATTGTGTTCGCTGGATCCACTGATTTGCTCCCGCTCTGTCCAATCCCTGAGGCAGTGGGGCTCCAATGGCACAATGCGCAAACCCAGGGCTGAAGAAAAAATAGGTACAGGTACGTGATTTTGTGCTTCAGGGCCGTAGTATATATAAGTGGGGTGGTCCTTGAGCAGTTAATATGCATTTTTTTTGCA
Organism: Rana kukunoris; assembly: GCA_029574335.1. NCBI lineage: Eukaryota > Metazoa > Chordata > Amphibia > Anura > Ranidae > Rana > Rana kukunoris. The sequence continues at coordinate 139,266,703 of CM056058.1, forward strand.
AGTTAATTAATATGATCTGTTCAAAGAAGCTCTGCTGTGTGTATATATGTATGTGTGTATATATGTATATGTATGTGTATATATATATATATATATATATATATATATATATATATATATATATATATATATATATATATATATATACATATATACACACATACATATATACACACATACATATATACACACATACATATATACACACATACATATATACACACATACATATATACACACATACATATATACACACATACATATATATATGTATATGTATGTATATATATGT
>CM056058.1:139269494-139286994 GCA_029574335.1 Rana kukunoris
AGCTCTGCCCAAAAGGAGGAGCTCTGCCCAAAAGGAGGAGCTCTGCCCAAAAGGAGGAGCTCTGCCCAAAAGGAGGAGCTCTGCCCAAAAGGAGGAGCTCTGCCCAAAAGGAGGAGCTCTTCTTGTAGCGCCGAGAGCCGATTCAAGAATTGGCTCAGGTGAGGACACCGCTGGATGCCTGGACATGCAAGTGCCCCAACGGCAAAAGTCAGCAGCTACAGTATTTGTAGCTGCTGACTTTTTTTTTTTGTTTGTTTTAAAAAGGGGGGGGGGGTACAAAACTATTTTAACCGTTTGACTGCTTGCCATAGATTTACAGCGCTGGTTACCAGGTACATGATCTGACACTTCTGGGGCACGTGCCCCCAGCAACCCACTCCCACTGTGATTGGACACAGAGGGAGCCAATCTGCAGATTCGGCAGACACGTCCCTCAATTAAGAAGAAAGGCAGATCGCAGTTCTGTGAAGGGGAATGTACTGACCCAGTGTTCTTGCTAAGCATTCCCCCAGTCAAAGCACGTCCTCCTACAGTTAGAAAGCACACCCAGGGAACACATTTATCCATTTGATCGCCCCTGTTAACCCCTTTCTTGCCAGTAGTACAGTGACGGTGCATATTTTTTTTAGCACTTGTCACTGTATTCGTGTCCGATTTGTCCGCCGTAGTAGCTGCTGACTTTTAAAATAAGGACACTTACCTGTCTAGGGTGCCCGCGATGTCGAGCTATCGCTTGGGTGCTGTCCCCGCCATCTTTGGGAAGTGAAACGTTATGGCTTCACTTCCTGATTCCCTTATCGAAGATGGTTGTGGTGGGGGCGAAGGAAGTGGCTCCTGGTGTCTCCCAGAAGACAGCGGGGGGGGACGAAGGAAGTGGCTCCTGGTGTCCCCCAGAAGACAGCGGGGGGGACGAAGGAAGTGGCTCCTGGTGTCCCCCAGAAGACAGCGGGGGGGACGAAGGAAGTGGCTCCTGGTGTCCCCCAGAAGACAGCGGGGGGGACGAAGGAAGTGGCTCCTGGTGTCTCCCAGAAGACAGCGGGGGGGGACGAAGGAAGTGGCTCCTGGTGTCCCCCAGAAGACAGCGGGGGGGACGAAGGAAGTGGCTCCTGGTGTCCCCCAGAAGACAGCGGGGGGGACGAAGGAAGTGGCTCCTGGTGTCCCCCAGAAGACAGCGGGGGGGACGAAGGAAGTGGCTCCTGGTGTCTCCCAGAAGACAGCGGGGGGGGGTGAAGGAAGTGGCTCCTGGTGTCTCCCAGAAGACAGCGGGGGGGACAAAGGAAGTGGCTCCTGGTGTCTCCCAGAATACAGCGGGGGGACGACGAAGGAAGTGGCTCCTGGTGTCTCCCATAAGACAGCGGGGGGACGACGAAGGAAGTGGCTCCTGGTGTCTCCCAGAAGACAGCGGGGGGACGACGAAGGAAGTGGCCCCTGGTGTCTCCCAGAAGACAGCGGGGGGGACGAAGGAAGTGGCTCCTGGTGTCTCCCAGAAGACAGCGGGGGGAACACAGTGCCGTAGATACCCGCGGGTGGCTCGGGTATCTATGCCCGGTAGTGGAGCAAAATAGCTGTATTATACAGGTATCGGCTCCCCTCCCCTGAAAGGTGCCAAATGTGACATCGGAGCGTAAGTTCCATTTTTGGATGGAACTCCGCTTTTAAGGTTTTTCACCTTTATAGCATCCTATGCCCTTTTTTTTACCCGAGTCAGATCCGATCCAGCGATGTGTGCAGTCTCTCTCTCTCTCTCTCTCTCTCTCTCTCTCTCTCTCTCTCTCTCTCTCTCTCTCTCTCTCTCCTCTCTCTCTCTCTCTCTCCTCCTCTCTCTCTCTCTCTCTCTCCTTCCCCTCTCTCTCTCTCTCTCTCTCTCTCTCTCTCTCCTTCCTCTCTCCTTCCTCTCTCTCTCTCTCTCTCTCTCTCTTCCTCTCTCTCTCTCTCTCTCTCTCTCTCTCTCTCTCTCTCTCTCTCTCTCTCTCTCTCTCTCTCTCTCTCTCTCTCTCTCTCTCTCTCTCTCTCTCTCTCTCTCTCTCTCTCTCCTTCTCTCTCTCTCTCTCTCTCTCCTCCTCTCTCTCTCTCTCTCTCTCTCTCTCTCTCTCTCTCTCTCTCTCTCTCTCTCTCTCTCCTCTCTTCTCTCTCTCTCTCTCCTCTCTACTCTCTCTCTCTCTCTCTCTCTCTCTCTCCTCTCTCTCTCTCTCCCATTGGCTCCCGCTGCTGTCAATCAAAATCTGACAAAGTGAAGGGGCGCGAGGCTGAGTCCCGCTGTCTGTGTCAATGGACGCAGCAGCAGAACTCTGGATGAGCATGCACGGGTGCCCCCATGGAAAGCAGATTTCCATGGGGCACTTTAAGAAGAGGAGGAGCCTGGAGCGCCAATGGGGCAGCCCAGAAGAGGAGGATCGGATCTGCTCTGTACAAAACCACAACACAGAGCAGATAAGTATAGGCGTGTTTTAAAAAAATATATACACTAATCCCTTTACGTGAGAATGAATCAAATACAAAGCCCTCTCTAGTGGTTATGCTGCAAATGACAAAAAATCATATTGATGGATCCTTTTGCGTAGAAACGTATACACACTATAAAACAAGATGGAGCGGGAAGTTTTACCAGCATTGGTGTATAATCCCAGCAGATTACAATCAGGAATATGATGGACTGTGCAGGAAGTCGCCAGGAACGCAGACTATCTGGATAATGCTTTAGAGATGGCAGAAATTCTTTACAAAGATTTGCATGCTGTGGATGTGTTCCAGATACAGACGCTGCACTTTGTTAATGTACAGAAAAATGCTTGTCCGTATTCTAGATGGTTTCATATTCTCATCGGAGTCCAAGCTGTGACTGGGCTGTCTGAAGAATGCACGCTTTTCTGGCTCTCGGCCTTTTCTAGTTTTGATTTACAGATCCAGCTAATGGAGCGAATATCCCGCAGTGGTAGAGAAATGTGTGAAGCCTAATTGAACTCCCTGAAATGGATCTGCAATCGGATGGATGTTGTACTTGCAACCTATTTTACCTCCAGTTTCTTGTTGGAGCAATCAATCACACAGGGTGTCTACATATGAATGTGCAATTGTCACTAGCGTGGAGCCAGTGTACTTCGTAATCGGCCCCCTCTCATTCTCCGCAGTACTAATCTGTATAAAGAGGACTGGTGAGAGGTGTGGCTGTTGCTCGGTTCTGCCAAGCGGGGCACTGCAGTGGGAGGGCAGTAAGCAAAATTGATGAAGATCTATTTTAAAGCTGAACTCTAAGCAAACCGCTTAAAGGAAAAAAAAAATTGGGCTGAAATTATTTACAGGGTATAGACATAAAAGTTAAAGCGGAAGTAAACCCATCGATTTAAGTTTAAAAAAGCAGTAAAATTTCCGGCATGCCGGGATTGACAACTGTCACATTTGTTGTGCTCTCAACCAAACTGTCAAACTATCCTATGGCTGGTGTCATAACTGGTCACATGTGCAGCACCACGGCAGTTGAAGATTAAACAGAGGCCAAGATGGCAGCTTCCTTGGCTGAAAATGATAGAAGGGTTTACTTCCACTTTAACTGATTCCTTTTAAAAATGATTAAAAATCAATCGTATCAACCTACAGTTCTAGTTTCGTTTTTTGCTGTTATTTCCTGCCTCTCTGATGTACAGAGCCAGAGAGCCAATAGAGGGCAGTGATGGTTTGTCTAAAACCCCTCGGCACCAACCCAGTTTCAGTTTACACACAGTAATCACACCTCCTTGATCAGTGACCACAGTGAGAAATCTCCCAGCACTGTGGTTATAAAGAAACAGACAACCAGGAAGTGTGGAGATCAGAGCAGACTTACAGCAACATCAAAGCAAAAACGAACAATGAGGACATGAAAACGGCACTGCAGTAAGGTAAAGGAAGCTATTTAGCTAAGAAATGTCTTTAGTGACCCTTTAAAGTATAACGAAACCTTTATTTTTGTTATACTTTCTTGGTTTTGCACAGAGTACCCTGTCGGAGAAGCGCGCTCCCGTGTCCTGCTGCGTCTATTGACACAGACAGCAGGACTTGGCCCCGCCAATGGCTGGGACTCTATCAATCTATACAATCGGGACTGGAGCGAGTGGGCTTAGGTAGGTAAAACGGGGGGCACTGGGGGGCTGGTGCACTACATAAGGGGTTTTCACCTCGATACTTAGAATGCATTAGTCCGCTTTCACACAGTCGGACTGTTCAGGTCCGACTGTCAGTTTTGTCGGCGGACCAGAACGGCCGCTTAATGCAGTTCCTATAGAGCATGGGTCTTTAAACTATGGCCCTCCAGATGTTTAAGAACTACAATTCCCATCATGCCTAGTCATGTCTGTGAATGTCAGAGTTTTACAATGCCTCATGGGATGTGTAGTTCCGCAACAGCTGGAGGGCCATAGTTTGAGGATCCCTGCTATAGAGCATCGGATGTCAGCGGAGATAAGTCCGCTGACTTCTGATTCGCTTAAATCAGACGGATGGCGATACGTCGCCATCTGTTTATATCGGATCGGGTGAGATCCAATGAAAGCGGACATGCTGTCTGTCTTTGTCCGGTCTCTCCATAGGAGACGGCGGCGCTAGACAAGCCCCTCCCCACTCAGAGAGCAGAAAGGGACCTGTCATCCGCTGGCTCAGCAGAGGTCCAAGGAGAGATCTCCTGCTGAGCTGATGGGCTCCGCTGCGACTGGTCTGAATAGTGTGAAAGGGACCTTAAGGTGAAAATGCCAAGCAGGAACAAAGATTGTCTCTGCACAGCCGCACACTGAACAAATTGTAGCCTTCATTGAAAGGACAGAACTACAAGTCCCAGCAAAGTAAAATAAAACCCAACTGCTGACGTGTTTCGCACTAACACTAGTGCTTAGTCATAGCTAAAAGGTGAAAATGCCGTAAGGGTTTACAACCCCTTTTTAATATGTAAAGTGTTTGTAAATGATCACCTTGTAACACATCCCATTCAGTTTGAAATAGAAATGAAAGGCAAAACATTTTGTGTATAGATTAACCACTTGCTGACCGCACTATAGCAAAATGACGGCTGCGGCATGGACGGCTAGTTCTGGGATGCCGCCATATAACTGCTCTGTGAATACAGTGTCCGAAGGACACTGCTGATTAAGAATGAGCTTGGGCGTGTTAAAAAATCTGCACGTGCAGAACCCGCCAGGAAGTCGGCACTGCAGAACGCTAATCAAAAAACGGTGAGACATTGTCCCGATGCACGGCTGCAGAGATCGGGAAATGTCTCACTGCCTGTGATTAGCGCTGTGCCGACTTGCTGGCGGGCTCTGCACGTGCAGATTGTGAACACGCCTAAGCTCATCGTTACTGCTGATCAGATTGAGGTAAAGAGTCGAACAGCTGCTCTTTACCATGTTATCGGCTGTTTCCAATCATAGCTGATCACAGATGTAAATAGAAGCCGGTTATCGGCACTCCTTTCCTCATGCTGACAGCATGAGGAGAGGAGGAGAGAGCTGATAACCGGCTTCTCTAAAAGGGACGTGTGATTATCAGTGCAGTCCCACCAGTCCAGTGCTGCCAATCGGTGCCTCTCATCAGCGCACATCAGTGAAGGGGAAATATTACCTGTTTCCAAAATTGTATAACAAACTATGAAAGGGTTTTTTTTTTTTATGCGGTCTTTATTCGTTTGAGCAAAAAATTAACCCAGTGGTGAATAAATACCACCAAAATAAAGCTCTATTTGTGTGTGTGTGTGGGAAAATTATAAAAATGTAATTTGGGTACAGTGCTGCATGACCACGCAATTGTCATTCAATGTGCAACAGTGCCGAAAGCTGGACATTGGCCTGGGCGGGAAGAAGGTAGAAGTGCCCAGTAGAAGAGTGGTGTAAAAAAAAAAATTATACTTTTTTTTTGTTAAGTGATCACATTCCCTCTTCTTCTTTTTTTTTTTTTTTGCTGCATACAAGCTGGGGGTAGAGGAGCAGCAGCACACTGAGCTTCCCAGTTAAAGCCTGTGCAGAGGAGGAATGTCAGGATAGAGCTGATTATTGGAGGAGAGCACACTAAGTTCCCAGCACAGCTAGAGAACTGACCAAGGTGTGTTCTCCTGCTTAGTGTGGTCCGTTTTCAATAGGCAAGCAGAGGGACTAGCAGGAACACCAGGGATTTTCACACAAAGGAAGAGCAAAGAGAACAGGAAACGTTCTCATACAAGTACGTGGTACAGCAGGCACATATCAGGAATAAGAAATGTTGGGGGTAACAAGCGCTGTAATACAATATCTAAGGGGTTGCTTTTACCTGTCAAAGGATTTAAATTTCAGTCCATTCCGTTCTGAAATTTACACAGCTCATCTGCAGTAAAGAACATCTAGGCTTCATTTGCACAGATGTTTAGCCACTTTACATATGAGCCACAGAGCCCAAACACTGTAATGACAGGTGGTTGGTAGCTGCAGCAATTTGCACAGCCAGTGGTGATCTGCAGTGATCATGGCTGGCTGCAGGAATCGGTGGCTGTCGGTTCTGCTTACTTCCCTCCTACTGTAGTGCCCTGCGTTGGCAGAACTGAGTAACAGCCACAGCTCACTGGAGCGCCAGGCTGTGCAGTGACAGTAATTCATGGCCAAATGTACATGAAGCCTAAAACTCCCTTTCACAACTGCACCCTGTGCATGCGTCTTCCATCATCGCCTGCATTTGCACCAACCCACCGCCAATCTTTTGCAAAGCCTGGGCAAACTTCTCCCAACCCCCTGTCGTCCTGCCTTAACTCTTCCACCATTCCTGTTTGTCACCCCACCCCTGCTGTTACCCCACAGCTTCAGGAAGCTCCCGCCCTTGAGACCCAATGCCCTAACCAACATGCCGACAAACCCCTACCACCCTTCCCTTTATGCCCGTGCCATCCCAACCTTGCCCCTTCTGAAATGGGCACACTTTTGCTTGTTGAAATAAAGATCCTGGAGTTGTGTCAATTTGCTAAATGTCAAGCGCTAACTTGTATCTCGTGTCATAGATTCTAACAGTGAAGCGGTGAGAATCTGATAATTTCTCAATTCCTGAACCACAGCCATTGGAATGATGTGGCCAGGCAAAGACGCAGCGTGGCTCCCATGTTTCCCCGAAAATAAGCCCGGGTCCAATATTAATTATGCCAACAAAAGACACAGTAGGGCTTATTTTCAGGGTAGGTCTTGCCATGTAATGTGCTGTCTTCTCTCCCCCTCTCTCTCCCTGCCTGTCAGGAATGCCCAGTGTGAATTGAGTTAAAATGCTTGTAAAATCCTATAATCCACTCTATTACAGTATTATATAATGTACAATGTGTACGTTTCTGTAATATAATTGTGCCAAATACATTTGTTATAGCGCTGCTGTGCACGTCTGTGACCCGCCAGAGCTCTCTTCCCTGCAATTATATTACAGAAACGCACACATTGTACATTATAAACTACTGTGATAGAGTGGATTATAGGATTTTACAAGCATTTTTAACTAGGGCTTATTTTTGGGGTAGGGCTTATATTGCAGCCCTCCTGGAAAATAACGCTAGGTCTTATTTTCAGGGTAGGTCTTTTTTTGGGGGGGGAAACAGGGTAGCTGAGCTTGACCAACAAATGAATATGGCTGTCTGGTCTATGAATTCGGCTAATTGGCAGATTAGCCAACCTCCCAGCTTCAGGAACCAAGACGACATAGTCGGAATAAATAAATAAAATGTATTTAGAGGCTATGGATTCCGTATTGTAAATTTTGGAATTTTTTGTCCATCCCGCGCTCCCAGCAGTAATGCCCCTAGAAAAGAGAAAACAAAGCGCGTGAGTGACAGAAAGGCATCGCGAAGAGCACCTGTCTGAAATGACTTTGGGAAATGCTTCTTTTAATAACTGTAGACTCGCAACAGCTGTGTCCCAGCCATTGCATTTTAATAGTGGGAACTTTGGCCTTCTCCATCCCTTGAAAATCTCTGCGTTTTTATAGACGCGGCCTTTAAAGAGAGCAGCTGATGGGCAATTAAAATTCGTCCTTGTAAAGTCTGCGTAGAGAAGCCTGGCGGACGCAGGGTTCCGATGATGCGTGAACCGGAATGGGGGTGTGACCTTTGACCTTCAGATCTCGTCTGCTACTGACAAAGATGCCAAATCGGCTTCGTAGCTCTCCGGTTTCTATTGTTGCCTCCTACGTAGCAGTTATAAATCTCAGTATAGTTAGACACTGGCACCAAGCTGGCAGATGAATGTCGTTTTCGCTTGCGCGTGCCTTGGCACCGTACGCCAGGCCAAAGCGAGAGCTTCATTCTTTTGTATTGCCAGAATATTATGGCAGATTTAAGGTGACATGCAGAGGAATTTAAGATACTCCCGCCAAACCGCTAAATACAAAGTTCAGACACGTAGGATGAGGTCACTTCAAAGGGACATATAGCCCTTTCAGAATTTGTTTAGGTGTGCATGTGTCATCGGATAACTGCGAGTAATCTTATCAAAGTGCGATAAGTGTTTTCACAACCTTATTCCTAGGAATAGCTTTTAATTATAAAGTATGTTCATGGGAACAGACATATTTGCTCATTGCATAAGCACATTGCACTTCCTGTTTACCTTGTTATCTCACTAATAAGGTTTTGTTGATTCAGAACAGTAGGCGTTGTGCCGTCTCCAATGATATTCTACATCCACTGCAGCTGCGCTTGTGCGTTTCCACTTTTACAACAAAATTCTTTCAAAGCGGTAGTCAACTCTCTGTAAGGCCTGGTTCACACCATATGCAGTCCAGTGCCTCCTTTTTTTTTTTTTTTTTTTTTTTTCTTTCTTTTTTTTTTTCTGCATCAAAAACTCATGGATAGTAGGTTATATGGTTTTCAATGGCATAGTTCACACTGGTGCGGTCAGTTCCAAAAAAAAAAACATGCAGTAGAACACACGTGTTTATTTAAAGGGGTTGTATAGGCAGGCCCGTTGCTACAGGACAGGCAAAACAAACAATTGCTTGGGGCCCCGAGCTGGCCTGAGGCCCCCAACTTCCCCTTCCCAGGCTGTAGCGTGGCCGAGCTCCTCTTTCTTCCTCCTGGAGTCCTGTCAGTCTGTGCGCGGTACAGGAGATTGTTTCCTGTTCCTGGCCGGACTGACAGGAAGTGCACACTAAGTGCTCACTTCCTTTCAGTCCGGCCGGGAACAGGAAACTGAATCTCCTGTACCGTGCGTTACCCGGCCTGGGCACTATCTGATAGGGGACTGGGGACCCATAATGATAGAACACCGGACTGACAGAAGAAAGAGAAGCTCGGCCGCGCTACAGCGACAGCCTACAGGGAAGAAGGGGAGGTGAGAATAGAAAAACATAGGGACTGGGGGGGCGGGGGAGTAAGAACATGGGTGTAAAAAATTTGTAAAGCGCCAATGTAAGCTTTGCATGTGGGGGGGGGCCCAAATTCCTTCAAACGGCCCTGTGTATAGGTAAATGTTTTTTCACCTTAATGCATTTAAGCGGGGGTTCACCCTATAACATCTATAAACCGTTACATCCAGCATACTGCGGACATCGACAGTAGGCTGTATTTTTTTTTTTTTTGCTGTACTTACCGTCTTATCCCCGGGGAGTAGGCATTCCTAAGACGAGGCATAGATGATTGACGTGCGGGTAAAGCGTGTCCCGCCTTCCGAAAATATCCAAGCTGGGACTCGGCTCTTTACGACTCCTGCGCAGTCATCTCTACACGGCAGACGCCGTATAGCGCCGTAAAAAGCCGAGTCCCAGCTCGGATATTTTCGGAAGGTGTGTCGCGCTTTACCCGCACGTCAACCATCTATGCCTCATCTTAGGAACGCCTATTCCCCCTGCGGGAGTGAGAACTCGGAGCCGGATGAAAACCTCTATAAGACGGTAAGTACAGCAAAAAAAAGGGCATACTGCAGATGTCAGCAGTATGCTGGATGTAATGATATATAGTTTTTTCAGGGTGAACCTCCGCTTTAAGGTGAAAAAACATCCGACAGCACTGCCCACCCCCCGCCCAGTTTTTACTTACCCCCCCTTTCGAAAGTCCTGCACTGGTCCCCATCATCCTCTTCGGTTCCTAGCCTGGCCGTTGATTGTCTAGGCCCCGTTCACATCAGGCCATTTTGACATGTGATTAGATCTGTCAGATCTCTGCCTATAGTTGGTAACGGGACTGTCCGACTCGGTGCATCAATTCTAAAATTTCCAAAAAAGTCCTTCTGTAGCTGTTTGTACTCAACCGAAGTTGATCCGGCGATAAAACTATTATAGTTTATGATGACAGCGGTGGAAACCTGCTGCCAGAATATAATGGCACAATGGATAGGATTCCTTTGTCCACCTCGCATTTGTGGATGGGGAAATCCTTCTTCTTTTTTTTTTTTTTCTTAATGGAAAATAAGCGGTATCTTTTTAAACGGCCCTAAACAGACTCAATAGGCAAAGCAGTAACATAGACAAGGGAGGTGCATCCCAGAAACGGATCCATTATTTTATAAATCTTTTCGGCAGGTGAACACATTCCAGCTAAAGCTAAGAAGATGTTTGTTGCCGTTTTTGGCACAAGTTTACTTTTCATCGGGCAGAATTGCTCCATACTATGACTCAGCAGCAGCCCGCGAGCGTGCCAAGTTCTATCACCAGTGAGGATGGTAATTAACACCTTTTTGCTGCGCCATGTAGCGTGTAGGAGGGATGCTAAGGCGCTGGAGGGGTTAAACGATCGATCATTTTTTTTATTTTTTTTCAAGGTAGCTCCACAAAAGTCAGTTTTATGATGCAGTACTTTAGCCTCCCTCGTCACTGGAATATAAATGTAAATCTGGCAGTTTTTTTCTCCTGTCCTATTCATCAGCTCAAGCCTTGTAATATCTGATCACAAACTGTGCCAAGTTGGCGTGGTACATACTATTTTTTTTTATAGCCCAGTAATAAAACCACTAGAGCGGTTCCAAGTGTGCACATAGTGGATGACTTTTAAATAATAATAATATAAAAAAAATGTAAGGCAACATGACTGTGCAATAAATAAAGGGCTTCTTATATCTGTGGGTCTTTCACATGGGTAGGAAATCTTACTCTGTCGCTATGTCTCCAGGTATGAGTGGTGCTGGAAGCATCTACCAATGCTCTCATCTACCCTCGCCACTTTGTTCACATAAACGCCAATAGTCGCAAGAGAGGTGGTAGGTACTATGTATAATCCGACTGCCCTCCGATGTCTAGACCGGTGTTTTTCTCAACCTCTTTTCATTTAGGGCGACCCTTTTAAAATTATGGACAATCTTAAGGTACCCTTCAAAATTTATGTACATTTTTGACTTGAGGTACCCCTTTCTAAAATGTAAAAAATATTCTAATAGTTTCATACAATGCAGCAATATCCACACGTAGAACACCCATCGTTGGAGGTGTTTTATTCTTCCACAGCAGATCCTTTTGAACACTAGTACTTACTATGTTTTCCATTGTAAGCCTTGAACAAGTGGTATGCAATCTTTTTATGTTGTGGTTCCAAGCATTAGATGACACATTTTTGAGACCCCAGCTATATGGATCTGCCTTTCACTAGAACTCACACCACAGGAGTCAATAGAATGACAAAAAAAAAAAAAACTTGTTGTTTTGAGTAGATAGACCCGGTGACCTTGCCTAGTCAGTTACTCCTGACCCAATGATAACTCGCCTTGCCAGCATTCCTCCGCTCTTCTTCCGCTAGCAAAAATACCCACTGCGTCTGAGTTTCGGAGAAAGTGATCTTCCTCCCCGTGTGGCTGTGATCTTCCTCCCCGTGTGGCTGTGATCTTCCTCCCCGTGTGGCTGTGATCTTCCTCCCCGTGTGGCTGTGATCTTCCTCCCCGTGTGGCTGTGATCTTCCTCCCCGTGTGGCTGTGGTCTTCCTCCCCGTGTGGCTGTGGTCTTCCTCCCCGTGTGGCTGTGGTCTTCCTCCCCAGTGTTGCTAAACCCACAACAATAAAATCAGTCTGTATATGCAGTAAAGTATGCTTGTTATACTCGCTGTGGAACCTTAAGGGGTTAATCCTCTGCCTTGTGTAAAAAGGCTGTTTGATCCTGTCTTCTCTGATCCTTCTTCAAAAATCCATCTCCTGATAGAAGAGAGCTTTGGAGTCGCTCTGCACATGCTCAGTTTGGTGTTTTGCTAGAGTTTTATTTATTTATTTTCCTTGGGAGAGTGCATGTGATCAGCACAGAGCCATTTTAGCACTGTCCAGACAGATGGTCGGGGGTCATGCAGGCTCATAGGACAGTCAGAGGAGAATGAAAACTCCTTGTATAAGCTTTAACCAGACACTGATAGACTCTGGGAATTTTGGTGCTGGCTGCAAATGAGGTGCACTAGCAAGGTACCCATCTGGTGGTCTTTACACAAATGCTATCACTTTGACCTTATTTTGCAAATTGGCATCACCCCTGAATTGGAGGTGTCTACCTTTTTTGTACTGGCCATAAAATCAAAATATTGTTTCCCCCGCATATATAATGGTGCATTTTATCCTGGAGGTGTTTCACATCGCTAAAGACCAACATGCTGAGGATTTCTCATTAGACCCTGCACAGCTAGTCCATGGCATCATATGATCTGTGAAGCTCAAAAAACCTTTCCTCTGTATGGTGGATCATGACCTTTGCAAAAGATGGCCGAGTCCATCTTGAAAAGTGTGGGTCGGTTGTGGGTGGAGCCTAAAGGCCATAAACGCAAAGGAAACGTACTTTTACCTCATTTGACCTCTTGATTTTGGCCCCGGTGCATTGTGCAGCACAAACGTGTCATCAAAGCATTTCTGGATGTAATCTCTTAGATGATGGCTCCTTTGTGATGTCTTGTTATAATAGAATGCTGACAAGTCACCTCTGTTTTTTCTGTCTGCAGAATTCTATACGACACAACCTGTCATTGAATAAGTGCTTTCTGAAAGTGCCTCGCTCCAAGGACGACCCTGGAAAGGTAAATGGCCACATTCCTGCATTGATGTCACTCGTAGAGAGATGTTATTAATATACATCTATTAATGATGTGTGGTAATCAAAAAGGATCAGTGAGAACAGAATGAAGATTGCTGTCATTGTTGACTTGCCATTGAAGCGTCATTCTCTGGGCCTTGTCATCCTTGTCCTTCACTTCATGGCAAGCCAATGACCTGACACAAATATGTGCCTGTCATGTGTCCTCAAGCTTCACTTGCTGCTGTTCCAGGTCAGTAATTTAGTTTAAAGTAATGCTGGGATAACAAAACGCATCAAGCTAAAAAAAAAAAAAAAAAAAATTGACCAAGGACCCTTTCAGACTGCAGCGACTTGAAAGTTGCGCTATTTTACCGCGATTTCAGGGAACGCCTGTGTAAACTTGGTCTATGGACCTCAACTTGCATCAGTGGTATCAAAGTAGTACAGTGGCACCTTGGATTATGAGTATAATCTGTTCCAGGAGAATGCTTGTAATCCAATCACTCGCATATCAAAGCGAGTTTCCCCATAGAAGTCAATGGAAACGAACATGATTCATTCCACATTGGTGTCTATGACATGCAATACCGCATGTGACCAGAGGTGGGGGGCGCCGGAGAGCCTTGGAAATACTCGGACAGCTTGGCTGATCTTGGAAACCCTCATAAAGGTTTGGGAACGGTGTATGAGTGTCGCCGGCGCCCCCGCACCTCTGGCCAAATGAGGTACTGCACATCCAATTTGCATTAATTCTTCTAGTTTTGCGAGACAACTCGCAAACCGAGTCAGAATTTAAAAAAAAAAAAAAAAGTTTGCTTGTTATTCAAAACGCGCATTACTCGTAAACCAAGGTTCCACTGTACAATGATTACTTTGTAATCAGTACAACTTGAAGTCGCACAGATATGAATGGTACTCATTGGAATTTATGGGATACAATTTGTCATGTGACTCTGCAGTGACAAGTGGGAAAGGGGCCTAATACTTTTCTGTGGGGAAGCAGTTTGTTAAAGGTTCCAAACATATGAGAGCAGCTTCTATCCAGCACTTCTAGATGTGCTTATGTGCATCCTGAAACATCATCAACTTGAGGATAGCTGTTGTAGGAGCCTTAGGCCAGCCATACACAGTTCGAATCTCGGCCGGTTCAGCAGGAACCGGACACAATTCGAACCGTTAATGGGCATGCTGAATGTACCAAGTAGGTTGATTAACTTGGGTAAAACCAGCCTGCCAGCTTCTCTTAAAATAATCACGGTCTTCTCCTGGTGAGGACGGCTACCTCTGCCGGGAGCAGACAATGGCTCGGCAGGTGGGATTCCCCTGTTGGCACTATCCATGTTGATGGGGGGAACCATGCACATTTTTTTTCCTGCAACCTGTGGTTGCAGGAAAGATATTTGCAGAGTGTATGGCTGACCATGTATGGGCTGGCTAAATGTACCCAAGTTGATTTGATCAACTTGGGTACAACCAGCCTGTCAGACTTTGCCTGTGATTATTTTTGCTGTGCTGTTATAGCCACTAGCAGTAATCGATGTGTTCTCCAGCAGGGTCGGGTTCCCCCACTGGAAAAACACATTGGCTTAGCGGAAATAATTTCCCCATCAACATTCATTGCATCGATGAGGGATAGGGTTGAGGATCCGGCTATGGCTGGCTTTAGGCTGGCCCTACATTATACAATTTTCTTGTGCAGTTTTACTTTAGATTTCCAATCTGAATGCAATCAGGCAGGTCCTTGTACTACATCATTTAAGGCAAATCTAAAGGAAAACAACTAAGAAAATATGGGTGTAAAATGTAACCTGCGCCAAAAAGTGAGCTTCTCCTTTAAGCAGCCCAAAGATGGCTTTTTTGCCCATTTTATGACTGGTTCTCTTTAAAGACCTTCAGTAACCATGTCTGACAAATCCCTCTAAAGATTCAATGACTATTTTATGTGATTGTGAAGTTTTCTCAGGTAGAGGTGTTATAGTGATGAACCATATTTGCAGACAGCAGCAACTAACAAGCACATGTTTTTTTTTCTTTGTTTTTCTAGGGTTCCTATTGGGCAATAGACACAAATCCAAAGGAGGATGCGCTACCAGCTCGGCCAAAGAAGAGGCCGCGATCTGGAGAGCGGGTATGTTGTACACCGGTCTGTCTGCCTCCAATAGGCAAGGGATGCAGAGAAGGTGGCTGCTGCACTGTGCCTGAAGCTCATTATGTGGCACTTACCTGAAATCGAAGCCCCCCAAAGTGCTCCTCGTTCCCCTTCCGCCGCCATGTCCCCCCAGGAGCTTCTTCCTGGTATCGCCGCTCTGGCGCTGTGATTGCCTAGAACGGTGATGGCATCACTCCTGCGCATGCGCGCGGGACAGGCATAATCCCATTGAGAATGCCGCGATGCTCAGTGCGCCTGTGCCGTTGTCTACAGCGCACGTGCGCCGTTGTCTACAGCGCACGTGCGCTGTAGACATCGGTGCAGTCTTTTCTGCATACATCTCCTTAACCGTAGGTTAAGGAGATATTTCTTGCACCTACAGACAGGCCTTAATCTAGGTTTACCTATAGGTGCCAGTTGTCAAAGGTCATATGACAGCCTTGGGTTGAAGTGATAATATCTGAATGTTGCCTGCAGCTACAGGCATCATTCAGATATATCTTTGTTTTCAGCCCTCTCTCTGTAATGTAAAAGCCAAGCTAGCGGCTAATCGCTGGATTTGCTTTTAGAGGCAGTGGAAAGAGATGTCCCTCCTGCTGTCCTCTGATGCCCTGCCGGACTCTCCCATGTGATCACAAAGCCAGATTACCATAGAGCTGGCTGTGGACTGGATGGTCCCCAGCCATCTCTAGGACCCTGGGAGGCCGGAAATCGAAGTTGTGATGTCCCTTCCGGCTCTGGCAGATGTAAACACTGGCAATCTTCTTTTTTTTTATTTTTTTTTGTAAAGCGGAGATCTCGTGCTTTCCAGTGTAGAGGAAATATCTGGGGTCTTGTTGACCCCAGATGTCTCCATATAGAGGACCTATCATGCCTTATATTCCTATTACAAGGGATGTTAACAATTGAAAATGATAGTGTATAACTAAAAAACAATAACATAAATACACTTTTTTTTTTATTATTTCATTTTTTTTTTTTTTTTTTTTTTTTAACGCGCCCCCCTCATGCTCGCACGCAGAAGTGAACGCATAGTAAGTTGCTCCTACCAAGCGAGAGCAATAATTTCAGTACAAGTTCTCCACTCCAAAGGCCCATACACACGATCAGATATTCCAACAACAATTGTGTGATGGTAGGGTTTTGTCGGATAATCCGACCGTGTGTACACTCCATCGGACAATTATTGTTGGAATTTCCAACAACAAATGTGTTGGATAGCCATGCTCTCAAATTGTTCAATAACAAATGTGTTCCGTCGGATTATCCGATCGTGTGTTCAGAAGTCTGTCGGTCCAAAGTACAAACGCGCATGCTCCGAACCAATGCTAAACATCTGACAACATTAGCAGAAGTTGCCCAAAGGGTGGCGCTAAAGAGCAGAAAAAACACTTAGTTTCGTGAATGTTGCTGTATGCAGAACAAGTTCACAACCAACGCCCTTTGGACGAAAATCCACGATGTCCGATGGAAATCCGATTAGTGTACGAAGCTTTACTCTAAAAACGTTTACAGGTTACCAGTTTAAAGGGTAGCATATGGATATTTGTAATTCCCACGAGAGTGCGTAATTTAACTTTCATTTTTCACCCAAAAAAAATTGTGGCTCATATTTTAATAATTTTTTTGTCATAAAAAAATGTAGTGTTTTGGGGGTTCTGAGTAACTTTCTAGTAATGATAAAGATGATTTTTACATATAGGAGAGGAATGCCAGAATTGGCTCAGTATGGAAGAGGTTAATTGTGAGTTTTAAGTCCATTTTTTTCAAGACCAAAAGTTTAATATGTGGGTTAAAAGGGCCCATTAGTGAAAGGGTTATAGGCTTCAAAGTTCATGGTTTCTAGCAATGAAGAGAAGAAGCCTACTGGACATGTAGGGGGTTAATCACAGCAGTTGTTCTGAGTGGGGAGCCCCTTGCAGCTCTGGAGTGGAAAAGCCCCGGACATATAGGTGACTTCATAGTGACATATTATCTACAGCTGAGAATGAAAGTATGCAAATGAATACTTGGGCAATAAAAGAAACGATGCCAGACATTTCGGAGAGCAGACATAACGCAGCCGCCGAGAGAGATGTTGTCACTCAGCAATGAATGAGGAAATCGGACCATGGCGATGTGGTCACACAGTGTGACAAATGTCTTTCATTTTCTCCCCTCGGCAGCAGAGCCCTGCATTCGTCAAGGTTGTTTTCTCGTGGACAGTGTAAGCTGCAAGACGGACTCAGGCCAACCTAAAAGGAAAAAAAAAAAACCTTGTTCCTATTATGGATTTGTTAAGAAAAAAAAAATAATGAACTAAATGGTTTTAGATTCAGCTGGTATAAGCGCTAGAGCCTTGTCTTTGTATTGGCTTCCTGTAATCCCCTGAACCACAGAACATAGATGTGTGCCGGTGTAGGAGGGACCAGACAGACT